>MCJB01029397.1:56111-68921 GCA_002018475.1 Nicotiana obtusifolia | reverse complement strand
TACTAGTTTGGGCCATTGATTTGGACTCCAATTGGGCTTGTTTTCAAACACCCCCTTTTGGACCTCATTTAAGCTTATTTTGAGCTCTTCTTGCTGCCCTTTTGCTAGATTTCAAGGGCCGAGTTCGGGACCCAATCTTCCTTCTCTTGGACTTCAATTTGGGCCACCAAATAATTGTAAAACTTGTAAAATTCATCTCCTTTGGGCTTCAGCTCGTCCTCCACAATTAAAAGCTTTTTTATTTGCCATTGAAGTCCAACAACCTTAGTCTGCAACTCTTTAGCTTGAGATCTTGTAAATGGCCTTCTTGGATCTTCCAAAACTCTATCCTTGCCCTTGATGCTATCAGAGGAGCTGGCTTTAGATCTATGCACGACATGTCAAAAGCATTATTTTGCAAAATTTGGTGGAACTTCATAACAAAGCCAAGCCTATGGAGTGCATACATGTGTCAGAAATATTGCAAAAGACACAATCCAGTAATAGTCCCCTGGCAGCAGAAACAGCCAGACAAGCAAAAATCACAATCAAAAGAGAGGCTTTATCAATAATATAACAGTCACCACAGTAGGGAATGCTTTCTTTTGGCGCAATTGTATTGTGTGGTATTAGCACCACCGGTGCTCATTCTAATACAATTGCATCAATCACCTTCGGCCTCTAAAAGCATCACACCACACAATCACAGCACAGTAACCAGACAGTATAATAAGCAACACAGCAGCAACACTGACTTCACAATAGAAGCACCAGCAACCTCCAGTACTCAGAGAAAATCAAACCAGCACAAAAGGATATTTTCATTGACACATCAGGAAGCAAACAACACTAGCATCAACACAACCAACGGCAAGCAACAGTCCAGCACACTCAAGAAAATCAGAGGCAGCAGCAGAAACAGAACAGGCAGCAACCAACACCTCATCAGCAACAATCAGCTCAACAACAATAGGAATCTTCTCAACAAAAAACAATCCAGCAACCATTGAAACATCCACTAACACATCAGGAAAGCAGCAGCTCCAGCACAAACAACATGCAGCAGATCAACACACAGCAGGCAATCAGCAACTACAACTGGAACAAAGCAAGCAGCAAACAGCATTTACCAGTGGTTATGAGCATGTAACTACTGCCCAGCATACACGGAAACACATCCCAGAACATCATTCAATCAGCAGGAAAGAGAAAACAAAAATGACAGTGCAGAACAGAAACATCAGTAACAACAGAAGCCAGCAGTCACAGCAGGATAGTCAGCAACCAACACAACTCATCGACCTAGAAGCATCTGTCACTGTTCTTGTACAAATGAAGGGGCAGACAAACAGGGGAGCAATTCATCATGACAGAGAAAGCATCAGCAACTCCACAGCCCACAATAGCCTACACAAGAACCAGAACACCACCAAACATGCTGAAAGATCACACAAGGGAACAAATACCAATCATCTAGAAGCAGTAACACACATGAACAGAATGAGCGACCTAGAAGTATCTCACTTTGATTTTGTACATATGTTTATCTATCAACTCTATAAGATAGATATTCATCACTTCAATTTAGGTCGGACACACTTTGTACCTATTGGACACATCCTGTATTTTTGTAACTATAAGATAAGGTACATTTGTTTCTTTGGGGAGGTAAGGTTCATGTCCCCCTCCTTCTTGTAAATACTTTTTAACTAACATCAATAAAAGACTTTTTAACCAAAAAAAAAAAAAAAAAAAAAACTTTTCGAAACCAAACTAAACCATCCAAGCAACAAACAAACATAAGCGAAGCATCAAGTAGGGGAATCGGGCTCAAATTCACAAAATGACCGTCTGGGTTGTTGCATTACCCTCAATATTGGAGTAAAACTCCTCTTCATAATCTCCTCTTTCCGTTCTCTAAAGCTCAAAATGGTGAAAATGAGCTAAATTCCAACCTTGGTCAACTCTTACTATTGACTAAATTCAAAAATGGTGAAAATAAGCTAATTTACTCATACTATTGACTTGGTTCCAACCTTAAGTCTTAAGTTAGAAACTAAGTGTTACAAATCACTCCTGAGACTCTTATTCCCACAAGTTATAAATTATCAAACCAACTTACGAAAAGTCTCAAATAGGGGAATAGAGTTCTAGAGCTCAAAATGAAAATCGGAACGTTATATAAGTTGTATCAACTTTTAATTTTTATTTTGAAACCTTCAAGTGAGATTGTGCTAAGTCATAAAGAGTCAAAACGCTTGGTTCTCTTTTCCTTGAAATCTTGCAAACTAGAATCTTTCTATACTTCCCACGACTTGAGTACTATGTAATAAACCTAATCTTTTTAGAGTTTTTATATTACTTCTGCGACTACTCCTCTTAAGGAAATATTATTTCCTTAGACTCGTCCATGTTGCTATTGTAGGGCAACAATTAGTTGTTTGCAAGATTGTCTTTTTATGTGGACCAACCAAAGCTTGGCTCTATTCCTCTTTTGAAGTTTAAAGTATCAATTTGGTCCCTTTATTTCGTCCATAGCCCAACATATGGATTAGCCCATGTTAATTCAGGTGTAGGATCTTGCATTTAACACCTTTTTAAGGCTCTTCTCAAGCGGCCGAACCATAATGGTAATATTTTTTTATTCTATCCTTCGTCAAAACTTCAATTGCACCATCTAAGAAAGTCATCATGTAAATACATATTAATCCCTCCATTTCAATGATGTGTCTTAGTTGACTGGGCATGAATTTTAAGAAAATAATGAAGACTTTTAAATTTTGTGGCAAACTAAAAATGTATATAATATATCAAAATGTCCTTGAATCTTGTGATCATAAATATGTCATGTGAAAATTTAAAGTTAAAGAGTTACTAAATATAGAAAAAGCTATTCTTTTTTAAACAAACTAAAAAAAAAAAAAAAAAGTAAGACACACAAACTAAAACAGAGGGAGTATATCACAGTTTTACTTCTCAATTCTTATATCCCATACCCACATATATACCTATACCTCATTAAAATAGGAATAACCATACTTAAGAAATAACTCGAAATTAAGTCCATTCCATACATTTTATGAAGATGCATTTAAAGGGTGGTACATTCTCCCCCACTTTTATGACATTCTTCCTCGAATGTCGAACTTGACCACTCTTTGAATTGAGAGAGAAGGCTTAGACCTTGTTTCCAAATCCTAAATCCTTCAAGTCCCAAATTTAGTAAACTCCCCAAACTTCTTGAAAATTTTGATTGGATTTTCTTTATTTCTGTCATTGACCCAAAATCACTAACGACGGTGATAGCACCTAACACGCCAGCTAGGCACAACAATCACACACTCTAAATAAACCAGTTAACATGGATAAAAGACGTCTAAACAAGGTCACGGTCATAGATAAGTCAAAATCCACATAATAGAACATAATAACACAATATTCCGAGAGAGTCTAAAATAAATATAGTACTGTCTGAAACAAATAACAGTACTGAAGATGCAGGGAAGGTGATTTCAAGGGCCTCCACTGGTAATAATACATGGATCTGCATAAGATACGCAGAAGTGTAATATGAATATAACCAATATAATTTACTTAGTAAGTATCAAGTCTGACCTTGAAGAAGTAGTGGCAAAATTTTGACAATAATTTTATACTCGCCTTCTCAACATGAACAATCCATAATAGCATGGTATCATAGAAGATAACTAAGAATAACAAATGTAATAATGAGGTGCATAATTAGATATAGGATAAGTATGCTTCTCAAATAAGATAACTAAAATACAATTCAATTGCTAAGTCCGCATATAAATATGATATGCATCGAGTAGCACCTATGAATGCTTCTACTTGAGTCTAGGATGATCATTCATGCTCAAGACTCAATCATAACCAATATCCAGCACATCCCATATGCTCCAACATGATCCAGCACGTCTCACGTGCTCAACACTATACATGTATCACCTGTACTCATAAGGCCCAATGTAATATGGGCAATCACCTAACTCCAGAGGGATGGATCCATATCTAAGCATTGCACGGTAATCTATCGTGCCATAACATATCAGTATCTCAATAACCGCACAAAAATAACAATCGTGCCATAACAACATAGATATCAATTCGCGCATAATATCATAATGTGCCAGAATTATATCAAATCGTATGAATATCTCCATTTCTAAGAATTTATACATATATTCAAGAAATAATCAATAAAATACACAAGAACTCAATAAATAAAGTTGTGAATGTGTGCTCATGATATAAAGTATGACTATGACTAAATCAAGTATATCAACAAATCTCAAAAATAGCCCATCACGCACAAATAAGATGTCATAAGTTAAAATATAATTTCTAGCATGAATAAATATGCTCACGTAGTCATCAATCAAATAAAGCATAAGTCAAGAATAACAAACAACCAAACAACGCATAAAAAAGCCTAAAACTAATCCCCAAACAATGGTGTAGCCTTAGTGTATATATATACGCTCGTCACCTTGTATATGCGACATTTCCAAATCACGTAACATGTAACACATAATTTCAGTTTGTAGAAATTTTTTTTTAACAAGGTTAGATAAGAGACTTACCTACTTCGGGGACAACTTCAACTCTCCAGTACCACATTTTCTTTGATATTCACCTCCAAATGCCCTGAAGCTAGGAAATCAATATTCAGGAAAGTCAAACAATGCTAAAGGAAGCAATCATAATCTAAAAAGTTCCAATCTTTAATGAATTAAGAAAAATTTAATAAAAGTCAACCCTGGACCCATTTGGTCCAAACCCGCAACCAAGATCAAATCCCAATGACCCATTCATCCCCGAGTCTAAATATATGATTTGTTTCAAAATTCGACTTCGATTTCATATTCAAATCTCCAAAATTCACTCTCTTATGTTACAAGATAAAAACCCAATTTTTACTCTTCAAATCCTTGATTTAGGTGTAAGAATCAATGGAAAATCATGATATATAACCAAATATAAGGTAGAAATACTTACCCATAAGTTTGGAGTGAACTCCTCTTCGGAAATCACCTCAATTCGAGTTTCCTAACTCCAAAAATGGTGAAATGAGCTTATAAAAATACTGCCCAATATAAACTACGATTGTGGTCTCTTAAAGTGTAACTCTCACTGCTAAAGGTACGAAATCTAGTCTCCAAGAATGCGCACTAGAAACTGTTTGCACCAGCCTTTTTCTGTACTTCAAAACATGCTTCGGGTTGTCCGAAACTTACCTGAGACCCTGTCCACACATTCAAACAAGTCCATAGACACTGTACAGACCTGCCCATGGTCTCAAAGTACATGTGGGATCACCACATCTAAGAATCAAAGGCGAAACCACATATAGAAACTTTCTTATGTCATAAAGTCCCCATTTATTCAAAAGAGCATCTGAATCACACTTAGACATCTCGGATCACTACCAAACTATGCACACAAGTTTGAATTACCTATACGGACCCTACTCATTGATTTGGAACATCAATCGGCGCCCAATAACATCAAAGTTAACTTTTGAGTCAAACTTTAGAATTCTAAAATCCTTCAATTGCCAACTATCAATAAATAGGGTCAAAACCTTCTAGGAACATCCAAAGCTAAATTCAAACATACATACATGTCCAAAATCATCCACGAACTCATAGGAACCTTCAAAATATCGATCCGAGATCGTTCACCAAGAATGTTTGACTTTGGTTAACTCTTCCAACTTTAAGCCTTTAGTTCGGAATCAAATGTTCCAATCACTCCTGAATCTTTCTAGATTAATATCATCCACATTTGCAAGTCATAAATCATGAAATGAACCTCCGAAAAATCTCAAATCATAGAACAGGTGCTAGAATCCAAAACGACTAGTTGGGTCATTATAATTTGTTTAACTAAGCCAAGAACTTTAACTTGTTAGTCAACCATTCACTACCACATGGCCTCTGAGCCGCCCATTTTTTTTCTGCAATTCTCATACAATATAACATCACACTCTCAATCGTAAAATCATACAATTCAACAAAAGTGGATCAAATGAACATGAAATATCTAATCCACCTTTTAGAAGCTAAATATATGAAACTTGAAATAACCGATGGGAACTTTACCATCATTGCCTATTTTGTTCCTCGAGTAGTCTCTTCCGAAAAGTGACTTCTCCTCCACATCTTGACTGGAGTCTCGGTAATTCATCGATAAAGAGTGCTTAATATATATCACAAAAAACTCCACATTCCATTTTGTGTATCTCATACATGTATATCCATTACACCTGAAGAATAACTTAAAGGTTTAATCCAATCAACTTGAAATACTCTAAATGGAGTCACATTAACATTGAGGTGCATTTACAATTAGTAAAATTTTACGGGACGTATATTCTAAAAGAAAAAAATTCCGTCCTCGAATCGTAGTAGTTCTTAGGACTTGAAACACTTTCTTAGACCTCTTGCCATCGTTACAACTTTAGGATCTAACATTTAGATAATTCTCCAAATTCTTAAAAGTTTCAACGGAGTTTCTTTGTAACTAGAGTTATGTACAAAAAAAATTCAACATGCTCAAGATCATACTACAACAACGTAGCACGTGAGCTAATAATCCCAACACACCATATACAACTTCAACATCCTATTTTATCCAAATTATTATCTAATCTCATCTTTTAAATTATAAATACTTCATCATAAAACTTAAATGTTGATATCAATCTTTCCAATAACATAAGAAGTAAATTGATAACTTCGATGAAGACTAATATTAGTTTACGGCCTTTGTGATTATTGTTTACTCCTAAAATGAGTAACAATTGAATTTATACGCGATTTAAAGGATATATGATTTAATTTAACATAAATGAACTAAGAATAATAAATCATTGAATTAAAGAAAAACAAAACGATCAAACCAAATGCAATGGATGATTAAGTCTAGCTTTGCAATGGACGTTTGGAAATCGGTTCCGACCCAGCCCTCGGAACGGTCTCGGTTGCAAATCAATAAACAAGCAGCTGAAGAATCCTTTGAACAATACCCAGAGAACAAAAATTAACTTTATTACTTTGATATGTGTGCCAACATTGGTCCTTAAAACATAAAAGTTCTCCTATTTATATAGTAGGAACTTTCAATCCTAGTACAAGTCTAAGTAAGGTAAAGATCTCTTTCTTCCAGTAAACATCGTTATGCAGTTGATACTGGGCGAAACTTGCGTCGTAATATCCGGTGGTGGGCAGATATTTTGGCCCCCTTGTTTGTTCTGTCTAACCATCTTGTCCTTAGCCCTGGTTCTTCACTTTGCTCGAGCTTAATGCTTGGCCGTGTGCCCGAATGCACCATTCGTCCTCCCGGGGTTCTGGTCTGTGGAAGACCTTGGCATTACCCGAGACCATATTGGGTCGCACTGTCCTCTCGTTTCTTTACCGAAAAATCGGGGTTAACTTTATCCCCAATTTTACCCGTACACAGATAGTCCCCTCACTTTTCGGAGAGCAGATTTATAGAAACGACGAGAAGTGATTAACTGACACCGGTTCCTTCCCCCGTATGCTACAATCGAATTGACGACTCAGTGAAACGTCTCATCAGTCGCGACGTTCTGACTTCGGACACGTGTCAGTCACTAGTTGATCATCCTCGGTGGGCATCGAATGCGAAGTGTCACGCATTAATTATTTCCCTCATATAAAAGCTCTGGTTCCCCTTTTTTTACTTTTTTACTTTCCGATTTCGAATCTTCTTAAGTTACCTCGAACCTTTTACTTGCTCATAATTCCTTCAAATCTTCATATATTGTTCTTTACATCTTTATTTCTTCATCTCCAATCTTCATATTTCGTGTTTGAATCTTCATGTCAGACCTTTAAATCGTCATATCCCTCTTCAAACCTTCATATCAGCCATCAAACTTTCATATTCCTAGATATCAACGGTAAAAACCTCGAAGTTCGTACTTCAGAATATCGCGCCTTCAAATTCTACCCCAGCCGCTGATGTTAGAGCGACCCTACCGGCAATAGCCCCGGAACCTCCCCTTAAGGATTTTATTTTCGGAGGTTGTTCCATCGATAATGATTTTAAGGTCGAGAAGGCCTCTAAACAAGGGGATCGTTGTGAGGAGTGTGGAGGTATATTTGCTCCATCACCGAAGACATGCTCCTAACAGTCTGGGAAGATTGTAAGTAGGAAGGCAAGGAAGTAGTCATCCCCGGTCCTGATGAAGAAATCAAAATGCACGTGGAACTTATGTGTTTAGACGTACCCCTTTGCGCTTGGCCCGATGGACACGGTGGTCCTCAATTTCTATAAGAGGTACAAGATTTGCATCGGGCAGATCCATCAGTCCTTTTGGAGAATTGTAATTCTCCTCTGTCACTTTGTCAACAACACAGAGGAGTCTCGATTCACTATCGACCATCTACTCTGTGTTTACAGCCCCCGAATCTTCCGAGGGGAGTTAATCAAGCTCGCCCGACAGGCAAAGAAGGTTCCCTTCTCGAGTATCGACAAGGACAGGGATCGAGGCGGGTCAAGACCGAAGATCTCATTCCCTCTGATTTCCTGCTGCTCCTAGAGAAGTGGAACTCGACACGTAAGTTCATTTCCTCTTAAGTCGTCAAAATAACTCTTTTAGTGCACTTTCTTTTTCATCACTTACTTTCTTGATGTGCAGCGGTTGCCTGAGTCCCCAATGCAATCCCCCGTTTCAAGGAGTGGGTCGAGGGTATCTGCAAATAGTTGACATACTCCGAGCGCTAGTTGCGCAAACTTTCTAAAGGAAAATGGGAGGCTCTTTCCCATGGTGAGTATCCTTCTTCCCCTGATTGAATTCTCCTCTTATTCTATCATCTTTTTGACTAAGTCTCTTTTTCTTCTCACAGATTGCCCAAGACCATAGAGCTTCAGGAAACTTCCAAGGATGAAGCCTTACCTGCCGCTGAAGCTGCTGTTAAGAAGGAGAAGACAAAGATAAGAAAGAGGAGGTATTCTAGCTCCTCGGATTCTCCCATCGAAACCAAGAAAAAGAAGGTCTCGGTCAGGATTAGAAAGAGTACCAAGAAAAGTACTCATGCCAGGGTTTTGGGCCCTAATTTTCTATACCGGCTCAGGGACTACCCCGAGGATGATGACATTGAGTTCATCATCCATGAGCCGGACAACATTGAATAGGAGCTGGCAGCAGTGGAGGGGGCGACCGTGAGGCTGAACTCTCCTTAGCTCGGGAGCCCGAAGAGAAATCTGTGGCTGCTGCCTCTCAAGAGGCTACTCTAGTCCAGAAAGAGGCCATCGATGTTATTGACGTCCCAGAGTCGCCGTCCCTCATGGAGCCTCTATTTGATGAGGCTCATGCCGTTAAAGAAACACAAAGTTGTTTCAGAGCGAAAATATAAGATTCTTAGGGACCACTCCGTCCTCCAAGCCAAGCTGGAAAGAGCTTAAGAGGAGGCCTCGATGGTGAAACAGGAACATGCCCTTCTGGTTGAAAAGGTAAGAGTGTTTGAGATTAATTACGAGAGGCTAGGCACAACTGCTAATGCAATAACCTTGCAGGTCCAAGAAAAGATAGACCTGATTGACCGGATTAGGGCCAAAATGAACAAGGTCAAAGCCTTAACTGAGAAAGCTAAGGAGAAAAATGGATAACCTGGCCTCGGAGAGAGATGCCACCAAGGAGGATTTGGTATCGACCAAAGATCAGCTCCGGGTGATGAGGGAAAAAGCCAAAAAATGGTCTCGGCTAAATGAGGAGCTCCGGAAGAAAATTTAACTCCGTTGTTACTGAACGGGACACTCTCGGCCAAAAATACGCTGCGCTGAAGTCCAAGTCGGAGGCGGCTTCGAACAAGGCCTTCGAAGTCTAGGACATTTTGGCCCAGTATAAGAATGATGTGGAGGTAGCCGAGGTCCGTGTAATAACAAAGGCCGAGTATGTGAAGTTGTTGTCTCAGAGGGAGACCCTTGAGGAGATTCATACACAGGGGGTAGACCTTACGGCCAAGATCGAAGAGGTGAAGATGCCGAGGCCAAAGAGATATACCAGCCCGATCGTTCGGGCAGCGAGTCGGGCTCCGACAAGGACTAGGCAGAAAATGCCTTAGTCTAGTTCTGTTTTTCCTTGTAGCTACATTTTTTGTATTTCGGGGTCGTTCCATAGTGCCTTTGTAAATACCTTTTGGTGTATATATATATATAAAAAAAATTTCTCTTCGACTATACATTGTGTCCTTTACTTTTTGTATTTGCTTATGATTCATACTTATAACTTGTGTTTTGGACTTCTTAAAATGTCGTCGATGTCTTAGCATAGAATTTGACATCGCTTAAATTGTTTGTCCCCCAAAGCCCGGATGAGGCCTGGATTAAGTAATAACTCCGAGTTTTTTTGACTTTGGAGGACCCGATAGAAAACGGAGTCTTTGTTAAAATATTTAAATGTTTTAATCGGACAAAATTATTCTTCACCGAAGGTGGCTCTTTCTATGGCTGTAGTTTGAGACCGAGTAACTTAACTGGGTCCAAAGTAATATTTTTATGGATTAAAAATATGTAAAGGCCTTACTTTTTATGTACGGACTCAAACGTCTCTGAGCTGTTTAAGTTGGTCGTAGCCTTTCGTGTTTGGGTTGCCTAGTAGGATCGGTGCCTCCGGGGTTTAATAGCCCGAATTTCCCGATCTTATTGTCGAGTAGCAGTCCTCGGTTCGGGGTGGCCCGTAGGCTTCAGGGTTTTGGACCCAATATTCAAAGTAACTTAACAATAATCTTGTTTGTGCAAATATAAACCGATGAAACATAGAAGGGAAATTTTTTTTTATTACTTTGAATGTCGCGTAAATAATCAACGGTACAAAAGCTATCTTCCATGGCGAGAACGAACTATGCGGGCACCGTTCATTTGACTGTTTGGCCTTTCCAATTAATCCTAATATTCAAGCCTTGACTTCCAATATCGAATAGGAATGCCTTCAATATTTTTGAACTTAGGACTTCGGTTCTTGACTCAGGGCATGATGGCCCCCTAATATTCGAGACTGAATTTTGAGGGCTCGAATACTATTGATCTGATACAGACAGTCCGCAGTCCCTAGTTTTAGACTAGTCTTCAAAACTAGAGTAGCACGCTTACTTGCCTTTTAAAAACCTTGTCGTAAAACCCACTTCGGGAAAAAACTGGTCTAAGGGAAAAAGAGTGCAACACGTTCTTTTAGACCTAATCCTCGAATTTGACTCCGACTGGGTACCTGTATGGGTTAGTTCAAAGCGTAATAAATCAAAAAGAAAATTGTGTTCATACCTTTGCAGTAACACCGCTTTAAGTGTGCCACATTCTAGTTATTGGATAGTTGTACACCATTCCCGGACTCAAGCTGGTATGAGCCTTTCCCAGTTATACTGGTGACTCTGTATGGCCCTTCTAGTTTGGGTCTAGTTTCTCATCATTCGGGTTCTTGGTATGCAATGTAAATTTCCTTAATACCAAATCCCCGACTTGGAATTATCGAAGGTTTTCCCTTCGGTTGTAGTATCTCCTCATTCGTTGCTTTTGGGCCACTAACCGGACTAGGGCGGCCTCTTGCCTTTCATCTGCTAAATTTAAGCTCGTGGCCATGGCCTCGTCATTTGAGATTTTCGTAACGTATTGGAACCTTAGGCTCAGTTCTCCTACCTCTACCGGAATCAGGGCTTCCGTGCCGTAAACTAGAGAGAATGGTGTCTCACCGGTGCTAGACTTCAAAGTCGTTCCGTATGCCCCTAAGAACTCGGGCAAAATTTCTTTCCATTACCCTTTTGAGACGCTCAATCTCTTCTTCAGGTTCTGGAGTATAGTTCTATTTGTTGATTATGCTTGACTGTTCCCACTTGGGTGGTAGGGCGTCAATAAGAACTGCCTCCCATTGTCATACCTGATCTCGGCTGAACCGACATATTATATGATCCCATATGAAGTCAATGACCTCCTTTTCCTGAACTTTCTCGAACGCCTGTGCTTCGACCCACTTGGAGAAATAATCGGTCATAAGTAAGATGTACTGTTCTTTGCCGGGTGCCCATGTCCATTACCCATTTCATGAATGGCCAGGGGGAAAGGACTAGAAGAAGCATTTCCCCCGGTTGGTAGATCATCGGGGCATGCCTCTAACATTCGTTACATTTTTGAACGAAGTCTTTCGCATCTTTTTCCATCTCGTCTTAGACAGCATGTTTACAAGATCAACGCTGTTAATTTTGGACTTTTAACAGTCTTATTGCCTCGCTGCACGAACAATGTACATGTCATGCCAATGGGTTCGAAATGTCTTTAATCTGCAAATTTGTTAGCCGAAAGTTGTAACGCTTCCTGTACACTGCTGGAAATCAGAATCATTTAGAAATCATGCCTATAGGACTTAACTACTATAATGTTTCTTAACTCTGAAATTGTCTACTGCCTAATCTGCCGCGTGCTTTCGCTGTTACGTGTGGGGGTTAACTTGAGCCTTTTCTTGCATTTATGTTAAGTCGTACATGTTTTGAATGTGCGCTAGTTTTGTCACATTTGAGCATCCTAAGTAGAGTCTAGAACCATATAATAGTAGGTCCAAAGCCTCCTGGACCATAGGCATGGAATGGGTAGTGCACGCGTAAGACGCAACCTAGAATTGAATTAGAGTGCCTTTAAGTAAACAACTTTAACATAGTAATCGGTTAGCAGGAGATGATAGTCCGTGACTGCTGAATAATATGAGCAACCCCTACCTTAAGGGAGATGCGAAGTATTATTTATGTTGCACGGAATGATCCTTTAGGCTAAAAATTTTAGGACCCCCCCCCCCCC
>MCJB01029397.1:39823-56091 GCA_002018475.1 Nicotiana obtusifolia | reverse complement strand
CCCCCCCCCTTTTCTTTTGTATGTTTATTGTTCACACTTAGTCGTCAAATATAGACTAACGTAATTGTATCATGTAACCTCTAAAGACTTGTACTGATTATTTATATAGTTTAATTCTTGTGCTATTTTCTTTACACTTGTCTATATTACAATAGAACCGTTAAATTCTATGTCTTCCTTCACTTATATGATCACTTAGCTTAATTATAATTCAATAATCCACATAGTGTAAACTTAGGTTGGGACCCACAGTTGTGGACCTCAAAGAGTGCCTAACACCTTCTCTTTGAGGTAATTTGAGCCCTTACCCGTCTTTGGTAATACGGACTGGTTAAAACAGAGGTATTTCAAATAGTTTCCCTAACGCACCTCAAAAATGTTAGGTGGCGACTCTTCTCTTTTAAAACCCCATTAAAAAAAGTTGTCACATGTTGAAGTCTGCTTTCGCGAGAAAACGGGGCGCAACAGCATGGCGACTCTGCTGGGGATTACACATAGCCTCTTACCATGATGAAGTTTACTTATGTGGATTAATGGATTATTTGATGACATGTACACCCCCTCCCTATTTCCCTTACTTGCTTAAATTGTTGTAACATGTACATTCCCTCCCTTATTTCCCCTTATTTGTTTGAATTGCTATGACATGTACATCCCCTCTCCATTTCCTTCATATTGTTTAACACTGATATATCATGTCTCTCCCGTCCCTATCTCCCTATTTGCTTCATTTAATTACGTTCTCACACATTTTCATGAGTTAAACTGACTTCTCTCTTTTTTCTTTCCTTTTTCTTTTCTTTCTCCTATTTATATTATTCACTATTTTTATGCACTTCAATCATGTAAATAATTGGCAACGTGTTACTATTCTTCATAAAGCATGCTTCTACATCATACTCCACTCGAGCCTATTATCAACATAGCGGTGTTTGATGAGTTCCGCGCTTTCCTAAAAACACCCTTTTAAACCGGAACTAGTCGATCAGGGTGCAGTCGACGGTCTCGTGCCTTTCCCTCTCAAGTTTTCCACTTGAGAATACCAATCTAGACCTTTCTAGGAACCACACTCTGATTTGAAATGTACATGCATCATGGTAAACCTAGTACGAATTGAGACGTCATTGACGCATCAACCCGCTTAGATGAACCTTGTCCAAAGTCCAATTGGATTTCCATAATCCCAAAGGACACCATCATATTATGTTCATTACTTGGAGAAAACGTGCCAACATGTTGATCATTATTGCGTGAATAGTCAAATCAGGAGGGGAAAAGGGCTAAATTTTATTTGTCTGCAGAAAAATGAAGCACGAAATTCCCAGGTTCGGTGTGATCCAGAATATCCCACCTCTGCTAATTGATTGGTGGAATGACCTTGCGCCCCGTGACATAAATCATGTGAGGAGGGAATTTGGTAACATGCCATCTTTGCTAAACATTCAACCAAACAGGGAACTTATCGAGGTTGCTACCATGTTCTGGGATGAGAAGAGAGTCGTTTTCCGATTTGGCAATATAGAAATGACTCCTCTCCTGGAAAAAATAGGGGGTTTCACCAAGTTACCATGGGATAGTCCAGGACTGTTGGTGCCAAAAAATCGCATTCCACTCGATTTTCTGAAAATGTTGGGTTTTAAGAAGAACGATGAACTGGTCTGTCTGAAGAAATCGTACATCCTCTTTGAATTTCTATATGAGCATTATGGGCATAGTAAATCATATCGCCTTCATCATGAGGACCTAGGCATTACCTCTTTGGGATGGGTGCACAGCCGGATATATGTCTTTATAGTCTGTTTCTTGGGATTGTTGGTCTTTCCAATGCAAGGGGGAAGGATTCATACTCGCTTAGCTATGGTCGTTAGGACCTTAATGGAGGGTATCGGGGGATAGAAGTACACTATCATCCCGATGATCCTAGCTGATGTATTGTGCTCTGGATCGATGCAAGCATGGTTTCGGGCACTTCGAGGGTTGTAATCTCTTGCTACAAGTATGGATACTAGAACACTTTCAGAGGGGTGATTATCGCCAGGAGCTTCTATGAAGGCCACTGAATGACTATATAGCCAGTTATCATGCAAAGAATATGACATTCATCCCAGACAAGTTTGCAAAGCCTGGAAATGTTGTAGGCTGGGTGCGTTTCTTCAGCAACCTGACAGACGAGCATGTGCATTGGATATTTGAATGGTTTCCTGGTAGTGAGTTCATTATCAGGTCCAAAGGAACCGGTCACTTAGTGTTGATCGGGCTGCGAGGCATCTACCCTTATGCTCCTATTAGGGTAATGAGGCAAGCTGGAAGGAAACAGGTCATACCTTGGATTTCTAACATGGTTCAGTATAAATCAGATTTCAATGGAGATGTCATCTCATTCAAATTTGAATCCCAACACATGTGGAACCAAAAGACCATTGTAGAAGGAGAGACTATTGAACCAGACAGGTATCACGCCGGTCATATGTATTACTATCTCTCATGGTTGGAGGACGACATAGCCGGGGACATCAAACCGGGGGTCAATCTGAAAGATAGGATCATAGATGAGGTGGATGAGGCGAAGGTAAAGTATAAGAGGCTTAGCAAAAGAGTGTTCGAATCTGAAGCAAAGCATCTAGAGCAGCATAAGGTGGATATGGAGGCAATCAGAGAATGGAAGGAGATTGCAAATAAGTTGACAGAGAGGTTGGAACATCTAGAACAAAGACTGATGGAGCTAGAGGGGAAGATGAGAAAGAGGCTTTGGGATTGTCAAGGCATGGATTCGGATGAAGGAGGGAAGTTGGCAATGGCGTACTTGATACTCGACATGCGCGATTTGGGACCAAGTAGACTAGGAGATAATGTTCTTTATTGCTTTCTAGATTAGATAATATTTCGATATAATAAGGCTTAATGCCATTAGTGACATTATAATTATTGTCGATTTAGTGAGATATTGATTTGGCTTATTTTCGCATTAATGGAATGAGGCAAAAGTTGGCATGAATTTTTCTCCAAGTCAATGTGTCGCTTAGGCCTAACTCAGGCACAATAAAGTCCCCAAATTAGGATGTGAACTATTGCATGACCTTATGTGATACATGCTTAAATATTGCAAACGCTCTTTTACTTCGTCTTACTGACCTGGTTACCTTTTGCTTTTTTCCTTTTGATTACTCCCATTCCCAAAGGTTGGTTCGTGCATTCTGGCATCATCAGCATACCATACCAGATCCAGATATCCTTCACCTCCTCCTCCACCTAGCGATCCGAAAAAGCAAAGACAAAGGCAAAGGGAAGATGGATGATCTAAGCAGTAACCGAAAAGACAATGCTACCATGGCATAGAATGTTGAAACCTCGGATGGAAGAAGTATGCCAGGACATAATGAATTGGTCCTACATTTGGAACAGAAAATCTTGGAGCTACAAGGTGAGTTTGAGCAGGTCCGAAATCTGGCAAACCTCTTCCTTGCTCTAAATGTTCCTGATATCAACCAACACAACACAACCACTCAAAATCAAACGCCACCACAAAACACCCAAAACCAAAATCCACCACCCATAGCTCCACAAAATCCACCCGCAACACACTAGTATCACAATCCTGCACCTCCTCAAAATCTTAACCCACCACCAGTGCAAACCGCTCAATAATACCACCATCACCCGACCCAGTATCCACAGACCACCACTTATCGCACTCCTCAAAAGGCACCCCAACTCACCCCTGATCCCCTCAAACTTCAATCAATGATCACCATATACCCAAGTTCCAGGAACCCATCAAGGCAACTCGATATACATGGAAACCTTACCCCCACACCCCGTAACAAACCTTATACATACCCTAGCCAACCGAGAAGCACTTGCTCATTTGAAACATGGCAGAAGAACTCAAGAAACTGATAGGGAGAGTCCAGAGTTTTGAAGGCGGGAAAGGTGTTGAAGGTTTAAATTATGCAGACTTGTGTATGCAGCTAGATGTAGAACTGTCGAAGGGTTACAAACCTCCCAAGTTTGAGATGTTTGATGGCACTGGTGATCCAAAGGTGCATTTTAGAACCTACTGCGACAAGCTAGTAGGAGTGGCTAAGAATGAATAAATCTGCATGAAACTGTTCATGCGAAGCCTTGCAAGAGATGCATTATCTTGGTATATCAGTCAGAATCCGAAAAAGTGGGCGAATTGGGTGAGCATGGCATCGGATTTCATGGACAGATTCAGGTTAAATACAGAGAATGCGCCAGACATTCTCTATATTCAAAACCACAAGAAGAAGCCAACAAAAACCTTCCGCGAGGATGCCACTCGTTGAAGATCAGAGGCCGCCACTTGAAGAAGAACAAATGAACAAGTTCTTTGTTAGAGCTCAAGACCCACAGTATTATGAAATGTTGAAGTTATCGAGAATCACAAGTTATCAAACATCATCAAGTTAGGAGAAAGGATAAAAGAAGGAATCAACGGCAGGATGGTGACCAATTTTGAGGCACTGCAAGCCACAAACAATGCCTTACAATCAGGAGGTATCTCGAAGAAGAAATAAGTGGGTGCTGTGATGGTAGCCCAGGGCCCTAAATCTCTTTTTACATACCAAACACCTCCACCCACATATCAACCATCACCTCTAAAATACCAATACCCTGCCACCACATACCATACATATAATACCCAACCTGCATATTAACATTCACCTCCACCTGCCTGCCAAAACTACTCGAAGCCACGACCAAACTTTGATTGCAGAGCTCGCAGACAATACACCCCAATCGCTAAACTCATAGTCCAACTGTATGAGAGACTAAAGGCCGCCGGTGCTGTTGAGAACCCTTCCCAGTGGGTTAACTCCAACAAAACTTGTGCCTATCATTCAGGCATGAAGGGCCATACCATTGAAGAATGCCACATGTTGAAGGACAAAATGCAGACACTGATCGACACAAAGGCTATACAAGCAAAGGAAGCCGCGCCAAATTTCCGTAATAACCCTCTCCCAAGTCATTGGGGCGAGGGAGTGAATGTGATAGAAACTGAGGAGGAATGTGATCAGGAGGGAACCATTGGACTTATTCAAGAAGGGGATGCTCCTAAAACATCTCTTTTTACCCTCTCGCCAATTGTGGTGCAAACCCAGGCACCGTTTGAGGTCATGGTAGCTACGCCTTTCACTGTGATGGTAGCTCCAACACCGTCTTATAAGTCTGATGCTGTCCCATGGGATTATGTTGCGGAGGTAAGAAGAAAAGGAAATGTCAAGATGGAGGATATAGGTGCTATGCAAGGAGTGACCAGAACTGGCAGAGTTTATACACCTAAAAATCTTGGAGGAACAAGCAAAGAAGCTACATCTAAGCCGCCTATTGTTGAGACATGCATCGATGATCTTTAGAGAAAGGTACAGGCAAGGGAGTACTCCATTATTGATCACTTGAACAAAACTCCCACCCAGATATCCATCTTGTTGCTATTGCAAAATTCAAATGCACACAAGAATGCCTTGATAAAAGTATTAAGTGAAGCTTAGGTGCCGGCCGGTATCACTAGTGGGGAGATGGCTAAAATGGTTGGACAGGTACGAGAGAGTCACAAAATTACTTTCCACGAAGATGAGTTACCGCCAGAAGGGTTGAGTCACAACAAAGCGTTGCACATCACTGTGCAACTTGAAGACAAGTTCATTGCCAGGGTCCTGATAGATGGAGGTTCGACCCTGAACATGTGCCCACTGACCACTCTGAAAAGACTAGGTAAAGGCCTGTATGAGATACAAATGGGAAGCATGAATGTGAAAGCGTTCGATGGATCTCAAAGAGCCACTATTGGAGAAATCAACCTTGATCTACAGAAGGGCCCGACCTGGTTTGATGTTGAATTCCAAGTGCTAGACATATCTGCTACCTACAACTTGTTATTGGGATGACCATGGATACACGCAGCTGGGGCAGTCACTTCTACTCTGCACCAGGTTGTAAAGTTCGAACGGAATCATCAAGAGGTGATCATTCATGGAGATGGAAGCAACCCTATCTACACCAACCAGACCGTGCCAGTCCTCAAAAATAGGAGGAAATTAGGAGGAGAAACATACCACTACATTGAGCGGGTAAATGCAATTGACAAGGATCGATAGTGGAGTAATAAGATAGAAAGCATATTGACGTGGTTGGGATATGCACCAGGCAAGGGTCTTAGCCGAAAACTTCAAGGGATCACAGAACCCATACGACCACAATATCATGGCACAACCTTTGGTCTCGGGTATGAATATATTGTGCAAAAATACTAGGATTGGACACCATCATGGCACACCGATTACTATCCGCTGGAACAACCCATACCGCTGCACTAGACATTCCGCCAGACTGATGTGATTTGGGGATCCGAGGAAGATGAGATTTTGGCCGATATGAGGAAGCTGTTTCTGGACAAGGAAGATATGGACTGCAGTGCAATTTTAGAGGAGGAGGAGTAGGAGGAAGACCTTACCATTCAGACAGTAGGAGAAGGAGTCGTTCTTAAGAACTGGACTGCTGCACCATCCCGGGCTCGCCGAGTACCTGGGTAGCCTTGGCAGAATTAGCATGATTTATTTTTAAAAATTTGTTTTTTGGGCACTTAAGACATTTTCAGTGCTTTGTTTTGAAATAATTACTCAAGTCATCAAGTCGTACTTGTTCAAAATTTTAAGTTTTATTAATGCATTATTGCTTTTCATTTATTTATTATTATCTTTCTACATTCTTTTTAGCGTAATTATTACATATCTTGATGAACCTATGACTGTGACATGTAATGAGACAACGCAACATAAGGAAAGTGATTCGGGAGATTTGGAAGATGATATAATACCTGAGAAAATTTTCAAAGAAGTAGAGAATATTGAGAATAGATCAAAGTCCAATTTGGAGGAAACTGAAGCAGTTAACTTAGGAGATTCTGAAACAGTCAAGGAAACTCGCATAAGCATGCATCTATCATCGTCAGACAAGGAAGAATACATCAGGTTTCTAAAGGAATATGAGGATATTTTCGCATGGTCCTACAATGACATGACTGGGTTAAGTACATCCATAGTGGCTCACAAGCTACCTACCAACCCTATGTGTCCGCCGGTAAAACAGAAGCTCAGGAAATTCAAGCTAGATATGAGTATGAAAATAAAGGATGATTTTCCATTGACCAACATACACATATTGATCGACAATTGCGCCAAGAATGAACTCCAATCCTTTGTGGATTGCTTCACAGGATATCACCATATTTGGATGGACAAAGAGGACACCAAAAAGATAGCCTTTATCAAGACATGGGGGATATATTGTTACAAAATGATGCCAAACGGTTTGAAGAATGCTTGGGCTACCTGCATAAGCGCCATGATGACTCTTTTCCATGACATGATACACAAAGAGATAGAGGTGTACGTGGATGATGTTATCATCAAATCTAAGAGAAGTTCAGATCATATAGTAGACCTGAGAAAGTTTTTCGACCGGCTCCAAAAATACAATTCGAAGTTGAACCCTGCAAAATGTGCCTTCGGAGTCCCTGCTGGGAAGTTGTGGGTTTCATCATCAGCCATCGCGGTATTGAGCTAGACCCGTCGAAATCAAAGCTATTCAGGACTTACCACCGCCAAAGAACAAAAAGGATGTGATGAGTTTTCTAGGACGCCTCAATTATATCAATTGTTTTATAGCACAATTAGGTGATATGTGAGCCGATCTTAAAGATGCTGAGGAAAGATTTTGCGACAAGCTGGACCCAAGAATGTTAGAAGGCTTTCGACAAAATCAAGGAGTACTTGTCTAAACCGCCTGTGTTGATCCCGCTGGAGCCAGGAAGACCTCTGTTGTTGTATCTATTCGTGTTGGATGGAGCCTTTTGTTGCGTTCTGGGGAAACATGATGAAACCTGGAGGAAAGAGCATGCGACATATTATCTGAGTAAGAAGTTCACACCTTACGAGGCCTGGTACTCTTTGCTGGAGTGCACCTGTTGTGCTCTGATATGGATAGCCCAGAAGTTGAGACATTATTTCTGTGCATACACCACATAGGATGCACCCACTAAAATACATCTTACAGAAACTCATGCCTACGGGTAAGTTAGCAAAGTGGCAGATATTGCTAAGTGAGTTCGACATCATCTATGTGACTCAAAAGGCAGTCAAGGGACAAGCATTGGTAGAGAACCCCGTAGATGGAGAATACGAACCGTCGAAGACGTATTTTCCCAACGAGGAAGTGTCATTTGTAGGTGAAGATATTGCTGAAACATATAATAGTTGGAGACTGTTTTTTGACGGAGTAGCAAACTTCAAAGGGGTTGGCATCGGGGTTGTTTTATTATCAAAAACTTGTCAATATCATCTGGTATCCGCAAAGCTCAAGTTCCCGTGCACCAATAATATGGCGGAATATGAAGCCTCCATATTAGGACTCAGACTGGCCATCGACATGAATATTCAGGAGTTGCTGGTGATCGGAGATTCAGATCTACTGGTGCACCAAGTACATAAAGAGTGGGCTACCAAGAACACTAAAATATTGCCATACCTTCATTTTGTGCAAGATTTGATCAAGAGGTTCACGAAGACAGAATTCAAACATGTTCCAAGGATTAAGAATGAGTTCACAGATGCATTGACTACCTTGTCTTCCATGATACAACATCCAAACAAGAATTTCATCAATCCTATCCCAATAGAGATTCATAAACAGCTAGCTTATTGCGCTCATGTAGAAGAAGAGTTTGACGGAAATCCATGGTTTCACGATATCAAGGAGTATTTGGAGAAAGGAGAATACCTAAAAAATGCCACACACTCAGAAGCGCACGCTTCGAATATTGGCCAATCATTTCTTTCAGAGTGGAGGAATTCTGTTCTGAAGAACTCCTGATTTGGGATTTCTGCGATGTGTCGATGCCAAGGAGGCATCTAGATTGCTCGAAGAAATACACGCCGGAACCTGCAGACCTCAGATGAATGAGTTTGTTCTGGCCAAGAAGATATTAAGGCCAGGATATTTCTGAATGACTATGGAGACGGACTGCATTAAGTGTGTACAGAAGTGCCACCAATGTCAGGTCCATGCTGATATGATACGAGTACCACCCAACAAACTCAATGCAACAAGTTCACCCTGGCATTTCTCTGCCTGGGGCATGGATGCCATCGGACCAATTGAACTCGCTGCTTCAAACGGACACAAGTTCATTTTAGTGGCTATAGATTACTTCATAAAATGGGTTAAAGCCACTTCCTATAAGACTGTGACTAAGAAGGTCATAGCGAATTTCGTCCAAGATCATATTGTCTGTCGATTTGGAGTACCTGAGTCAATCATTACCGACAACGCTGCTAATCTCAACAGTGATCTGATGAAAGCCATGTGTGAAATATTCAAGATCGAGCACCAAAACTCTACAGCATACAGGCAATAGATGAATGGAACTGTAGAAGCTGCCAACAAAAACATCAAGAAGATATTAAGGAAGATGGTGGACAACTACAAGCAATGGCATAAGAAGCTATTATTTGCTTTGCTCGGGTACTGCACCACTGCTCGTACGTCAACTGGGGCAACCCCCTATTTACTGGTCTACGATACTGAAGCCATTATACCTACTAAGGTGGAGATTCCTTCCCTAAGAATCATACAAGAGGCCGAGATCAGCGATGCGGAATGGGTACGGAGACGGTATGAGCAACTGGCTCTTATTGACAATAAGAGGATGAACGTGTCACGATCAACTCTACCAGAATAGAATGGCAAGGGCTTTAAAAGGTTAGATCGAGGCAATTCACACCGGGGCAGTTAATGTTGAAACGAATCTTCCCGCATCAGGATGAAGCAAAAGGGAAATTCTCACCCAACTAGCAAGGCCCTTAAATGGTTCACCGAGTACTAACAAGAGGAGCACTTATACTTGCAGAGATGGATGGAGAAATATGGCCAAAACCTATCAATTCAGACGCAGTCAAGAGATATTATGTTGAAGATTATGTTTGCACTTTTTATTTGATGTAACTTGAACTACGCTTGACCTGATTCCTGTTTAAGAGGGGATACGTAGGCAGCCATGTGGGTTTGGTCACATCATAATAAAATCTTCATTCCCTCTATGGTCAGAAAATAGGACAAGATTTCGAGTTTGTCAATTCATTACATCAAGGATCACCAAGAAGTGTATCACCGGGAGTATACATTAAAGTAGGGAAGAATTTTGAGGAGGGTCCTCAAAATTCTGAAATAAGGTCACAATGTCTCAAAGCATGTCACTGTCTATGACTCTACCAAACTGTTTACTTTTGTTCATTATTTTTAAACCAATTGCATTACTTACAAATGATTTACCATAAATGCGTATTTTTGAAAAACCGCATTTTCTGTAAAGCCAGATGTTACCAGGGTGACTCGAACAAGGTATCAAGACGGGAGCGAAGGCAAAGCGAGGAATCGAGAGCACAAATCGACCTTTCCCCCCACAACTCATGATTTTCCTTTGGATACAGGAACAATGGACAAAACAAGCACGTCCGCAAATATATACATATAATAAGATCACTATCTTCACACCGATAGAAGTCGCCAAGCAAAAATGCATCAAGCTAAGGACCACTCTTCCCTCTTACATTTAGTTGTGCTTTTCCTGCATAAGGCTAAACACTTCCTTCCATTGCATGAGAGTAAACAATGTCTCCATCACATCGCATAAGGCTAAACATTGCCTTCCGTTGCATGAGACTAAGCACTGTCTCTATCACATTTCATATAAGGCTAAACACTGCCTTCTGTTGCAGGAGACTAAGCACTTTCTCCATCGCATTGCATGAGGCTAAACACTACCTCTATTATTGCATAAGGCTAATCACTGCCTTCCTTTGCATGAGACTAAACATTGTATCCATCGCATCGCATAAGGCTAAACACTGGCTTCTGTTGCATGAGACTAAGCACTATCTCCATCACATTGCATGAGGCTAAAATTGCCTCCATTATTGCATAAGGCTAAGCATTGCCTTCCCCTGCATGAGACTAAGCACTGTCTCTATTATATTATACGAGGCTAAACATTGCCTCCATTATTGCATAAGGCTAAGCATTGCCTCCGCATAAGGCTAAGCACTGCCTTCCTCTACATGAGACTAGGCACTGTCTCCATTACATTATACAAGGCTAAGCATAGCTTCCGTTACTGCATAAGTCTAAGCACTGCCATCTTGTGCATAGGGCTAAACACCACCCTCATACATACAAGGTTAAGCACTGCCTTGTCTCGTTCTCACATACAACTAAACATCAGTTGTTCCCGCTATCAATCGATTGATATCTCCGTATCTTTGCATTTCATGGGCTAAAACATTGCCACATTGTCCGAAGGCATCATAGTCTAAAGGCATCATCCTTGTAGCCCAGAAACATCATGCCATGGCCTGAGGATCTCTCAAAACTACACATCATTATTCAAAGATGCCTTAGTCTAGAGGCACCATCCTCATGGCCCGAGGACACCATTTCATGGCCTGCGAATCCCTTATTGTCACGACCCAAACTGGAGGGCCATGACGGGCACCCGGGCCTTACGTGCCGAGTACCAACATACATTTTATCTAACCTTTCTTATTATCTATAAGGGCCGACGAGATCAGTATGAATGGCAGACAATAATCTTAATCAGCCAAAATTCCAGATAATGACGTAAACATATATATGACATGGCCGACAAGGCTGTCATGAAAAACTATACAACAAAAATAAATTTGCCGACAAGGCAATCCCAACTATACATGAGTTGACACTTGTCTATGAGCCTCTACAGGAACATAACTGCTGCAATTCATACCAAGACCATAGCAAGTCTAGAGAAGGGATCTCGCCAATACACGCTGAAATGGCAGCCTACTATGGTGGGGGAGCTTCGTCTACCTGTCTATCAGGACCTGCAGCACGACATGCAGTGTCCACAAATAAAAGGACGTCAGTACAAATAAGGTACTGAGTATGTAAGACAGGAAATTATAATGTAAGAACAGTAATGTGCATAGGGATAGAAAATATACGCCCTGTAACATCTGAGTGCCTCTGAGGGCGACGAGAATACACAACCTGTAACATCTGAGTGCCTCTGAGGGAGACCTATCATGAAATGCCTGATGTGCATATACATATATATATCCTTTTAAAATCATCATATACATACGCCTCTGTGGGTCTCATCATCATCATATCATACCCCGGCCATCATAAGGCTCGGTAACATCATACCCAAATGATCAGTGGTTGCACAGTAGGTGCCATAACCGGCCGACTATAGCGCGGACTCGGTAAAGTAAAATAGATGCCGACTATAGCATGGCTCAGTAGAGTAAAATAGATACATATATATAGTTGCACAATAGGTGCCATACCCGGCCGACTATAGCGCGGCTCGGTAGAGTAAAATAGATAATGCATGCTGGACTCATTGGAATCACACTTTCAACCTTTCGGAGTGGCGTAAGGTCAAAGAAGTAACATCAACATCAATCCTCCCGCATCAAATGTATTACTTACACCCACATATATGCTTGTTAACATTTTTACTTCATTTTATATAATCACATTTGTATTCTCGAGCTATTTATACAATTTTGCAATAATAGCCTACATTCTATACATAACTATATTATTAGCATTGTTTATACTAAAATAGCATTTTTATATTTTTATAAGGCCAAGTTATTATTTCCGATCATTTTACTGCATAAGTTATATTTTTATTATTTATTACTTATTTTTATAAATTATTTTTAACCAATTTTGTATATTTAATTCTTTAGCCCAAAAAAGGGCTAATTTCGGACCAAATATGGCCCAAAACACTTGGCCCACCCTAGCTCATCCTTCACCAACCCAAAACCAAACAACCCTTTAATAAACCTGGTCGGGACCCGACTGACCCGCCCCATCTCTCTTCTTAAAATGACAGTCGTTGATCTCTCAAGATCAACGGCTCACAATCCTCTCCCTTCTTTCCTTATATCTCCATACCCAACCCTAATGCCCATTCCTCTGAGACAATCGCCCCCAAATCCTTTCATACTCTCTTCTTCTCAGAGAAACCCTAGTCGTTGCTGCTTAGTTCCTCTCCGATTCCAACCCAGAAATGGAATCTACCTATGATATACTTACCTTATTAATCGCCTCTCATTATTGGTTGTTTGTTTATGGTGTTACTTAGGTACTTGCCTAATTTTGGCAAGTATCACTTCTAATATCGGATTGGAATGACTCGAATCTTTGATTTTGGGTGTTATTTCATCTATATATGCTTAACAAAAGAGCGATTTGCACTCTTGGTTCGATTTTCAGACGATTGAACCCTAATTAGGGTTTGAGACTCTCCATCTCCTTTACTGATTTTGATTTGCATGTGATATTTTCTTTCCTTATTTGTACTTAATTGATTGTTTTCTATGTTTGTTCTTTCAATTTATACCCCTTTATTAACCTCCCCTTCCCGCTTCCCCTCTAAGTCTGAAAGTCTACTGCAGGAACGACTATCACTTGACTACTATTACCACTATTATTATCTCCTACTCTCATTCTTCTACACTTTTTGTACTCTTGGTTGTGGCTGGCTTAAAGCCAAGGCCATCAAAATTGGTTTGATTACCTCTCTAGTGCAAGCACTGCTCGGGGCTCGTTCGAAGCTCCTATGAACTCTGATGCAGTAGGAGTGTTGGGATTCCTGTTGCTGTTCTTATTTTGCTATTAGTATTTGGTGACTTTTTCCTATTTGCTTTTAGATTTTGCAAAGTGGTAAGTGCTCAAGCTCTCTTAGCTATGTTTTCCTGTTTGTGTTCGTGCTTCCAAATATCCCTGTTATGTGGGCTTTCTAAGCCAATATGATATTATGCCGACCTTTTGTTTGATTTCTTTTACTTGTAATTCTTCATCTGGATTTGTGTAAGTTAGCACGATTAGAAGATTTTTTTGGGTTGTGACACTTGTTTGAATTTATTGTGTTTATGAATGCCTAATCTCTCGCATTGACTATTTAACATTGTGTCTTTATTTGAACACTTGCCCTGACACTCTAATGGATTACTGCCTTCCTAGAATTTGTCTTAATAATTTCTGAGCCCTTTTATGTAGGCTTTGATGTTGTCCTTGTCTATATGAATCGTATGCTTTAACCAATATATGGTTTTAAGAATTGCAATGTGGTGTCTAGCTAACTCTGTACTCTTTAGTATCGCCTAGGTTCCTAATACAATTAGTTTTCTGCACTGTGCATGGTTTAAGTTCGAAAATCAATCTGCTCTGCTTGATCTGAAGTTGGCAGTGTCTTCTACTATGATATTTTGAACTAGGGAACCTTTGTGTTATAGTCAGCATAAATGAGATTCTCATTAGCTGCTATAGATCATGCATGTCTACTTGTTTACCATATGTGATTGTCATCCTCCGCCTATGACTCTATCAGACCTTTCTCACTTAGATTAATAGTTATAAAATCCCTTTTGGATTAATTCTGGACCATGCTCTACCCTAGACTCACTTTGGAATGCTTAACATATGCATCTTGTGTGTGCCTACCCTGTTAACTCTAAATGTCATGTTACTTCAACTCTCATGATGTTATATATATCTAGCATGCTCTCACCTACTAAGTGATTTAACCCATGTTATTAGTTTGCCATGTCCAAACTGCCGTGTTGAAATTAAGTTTGTTGATTCTCCTTGTTCATGTTCCTTGCTTAATCAAATCTGTCACTTTTTGCTTCTGAAATAACCGCGTATTCATGAATCCTGCTAAATGTCTCTATGTGGTGTTGCTTTGGAACTGTCTAGCTGATTCCCATGTGGTCCATTAATTTATTTGGTTAAGTGGTCAATACTATAATCATTGGGCAGGATATGAGTCCGTG
The DNA here is from genome assembly GCA_002018475.1 of Nicotiana obtusifolia. Lineage (NCBI taxonomy): Eukaryota > Viridiplantae > Streptophyta > Magnoliopsida > Solanales > Solanaceae > Nicotiana > Nicotiana obtusifolia. The sequence goes on along the minus strand of MCJB01029397.1, from coordinate 41,179 downwards.
TGTGATTTTGGGTTATGAGAATGGACATACTCTCTCGTTTCGGGAAGTGTTTGGATCTGGGCCTGCTATTTGAGTGAAAGAGTCTGTTGAAGGCCCAAGCAGTGCTGGGTTAGCTCTTCTTGAGTCTGCTCTATTTTGTTGGGCCTGTAATCATCTGGATTTTTAAGTATTTGTGTCTGTTTCTTCTTTTATCTTTTGGCATGTAATAATTTGTAAACAAATGATGGGGGAGATTAGTGAAAAGGGGGCTGGGTTATTCTGATTTTCGCATGAACGAGTAGAAAACTTACCTATATGATTTAACTTCTTATTTGATATTCATTGACGTGTTCCTATTCTGCACACTCATAGAAATCATGCTTATAGGAAATCACACACACTTCACTCAACCTGGCTAAAGCATGTTTAAAGTATTTGCCATACTTGTTTCCAGTTTTACTATTGTGCAAATTTAGACAGCATGCCTATAGGATACAATAACACATGCTTTGCTAATGCCCATCTAGATACAATGTCTATAGGATTCCAACTAATCAATCAACCAGTCGTTTTTATTGCTCTTAATACGCTGCTCTTTTAGAGACTATAGGATCTTAATCAACTAATCAATTACTTTGTTACTTTGTTGCATTGCTACACTCAAGTGACATGCCTATAGAGATAAAGTACTATAAAATCAATCTCAATTATCAACCATTAGAAGTCTTACCTATAGGATGCTATTACTTGTCTTAGACAGCATGTTTATAAGATCAACGTTGTTAATTTTGGGCTCTCGAATAGTCTTATTGCCTCGTTGCACGAACGATGTAGATGTCATGCCTATGGGTTTGTAATGGCATTAATCTGTAAATTTCTTAGCCCAAAGTTGTACGCTGCATGTACACTACTGGAAATCAGAATTATCTAGATATCATGCCTAAAGGACTTAACTACTATAATGCTTCTTAACTCTGAAATTGTCTACTGCCTAATCCGTTGCGTGCATTCGCTGCTATGTGTGGGGGTTAACTTGAGCCTTTTCTTGCATTTATGTGAAGTCCTACATGATTTGAATGTGCGCTAGTTTTGTCACTTTTGAGCATCCTAAGTAGAGTCTAGAACCACCTAATAGTAGGTCTAAAGCCTCCTGGACTGTAGGCATGGGACGGGTAGTGCATGCGTAGGACGCGAACTAGAATTGAATTAGAGCTCCTTTAAGTAAAAACCTTTAACATAGTAATCGGGTACCAGGAGATGATAGTTTGTGCCTGCTGAATAATATGAGCAACCCCTACCTTAAGGGAGTTGCGAAGTATTATTTATGTTGCATGGGGTGATCTTTTAGGCTAAAGAACTTAGGACCCCCCCCCCCCC
>MCJB01029397.1:0-39803 GCA_002018475.1 Nicotiana obtusifolia | reverse complement strand
CCCCCCCCCTTTCTTTTGTATGTTTATTGTTCACACTTAGTCATCAAATATAGACTATCGCAGTTATATCCCGTAACCTCTAAAGACTTGTACTGATTATTTATATAATCTAATTCTTGTGCTATTTTCTTTACACTTGTCTATATTACAATAAAACATTTAAATTCCATGTCTTCCTTCACTTATATGATCACTTAGCTTAATTATAATTTAATAATCCATATAGTGTATACTTCGGGCGGGACCCACAGTTGTGGACCTAGAAGAGTGCCTAACACCTTCTCTCTAAGGTAATTTGAGCTCTTACCCGTTTTTGGTAACACGGACTAGTTAAAACATAGTTATTTGCAAATAGGTGCCCTAATGCACCTCAAATATCGTTAGGTGAAACTCTTCGCTTTTAAACATCCTTTAAAAAGAGTTGTCACATGTCGAAGTCCGCTCTCGCGAGAAAACAGGGTGTAACAATGGCCCATATGTCTAGTCAGCCTAAGAGCTCGGGTTTATGCATAACATTCCTTAGCGGGTACGAGGTCACGACACATATGGGGTGACATTGAAAATACAGTTTTAATTTCCTAGATGCGCTTAGTAAGGCGAGTGCTAATTTTTCTAAGTGTGGATACTTTATTTCGGCATCGCCTAGAGTTCTACTAACGTAATAAATAAGAAATTATGTACCTTCTTCTTCCCGGACCAGGACACCACTTACCGCTACCTCGGAGACTTCCAAGTAGGGGTGTAGCTGCTAGTTCGCCTTCGGGGTGTGCAGCACAGGAGGGCTCGATGGGTATCGTTTGAGTTCTTCTAAAGCTTGCTGACATTCCGGGGTCCAAGAGAAGTCGTTCTTCTTCTTCAGTAATGAGAAGAATCGATGGCTTTTATCAGATGACCTCAAAATAAACTAGCCCAATGCGGCTATCCGCCCGGTCAATCTTTGTACTGCCTTGACATTATTGACTGCGGTGATATCTTCTATGGATTTTATCTTGTCCAGGTTAATCTCTATTCCCCGGTTGGATACTATTAAATTGAGGAACTTGCCTGAGCCAACCCCGAAGGCACACTTCTCCGGATTCAGCTTCAAGTTGTATTTTCTTAGTATGTCGAAGGTTTCCTACAAATGCTTCAAATGGTCCTCTGCTCGTAGGGACTTAACTAACATATCGTCAATATAAACCTCCATTGATTTGCCTATTTGTTCTTCGAATATCCGGTTAACTAGGCATTGATACGCAGCACCGGCATTTTTTAATCCAAACGGGATTACGTTGTAATAATAGGTGTCGAAACTTAGTTATAAAGAAGTCTTTTCTTGGTCACCCGAGTCTATCTATATTTTGTTGTACCCGGAGTAGGCATCGAGAAACTCAATGTCTCGTGCCCGGCGGTCGCATGGATCATTCGGTCGATGTTAGGAAAAGGAAATGAATCCTTCAGACATGCCTTGTTTAGGTCTTTATAATCTACACACATTCTATATTTGTTTCCTTTTTTAGGCATGACCACTACGTTATCTAGCTAATCCGGGTACTTAACTTTCGGATGGAACCTATTTTTAAAATTTTAGATACCTCGTCTTTGATGAATGCGTGTTTGATCTCGGCTGCAGCCTCTACTTCTGTTTGACCGGGTGGAATTTTGGATCCAAGCTTAATTTGTGAGTTGTCACCTCCGGTGGGATCCCTGTCATGTCTACGTGGGACCAGGAAAAACAATCGGTATTAGCTTTAGAGAAATTAATAAGATTTTTTCCTAAGCTCGGGAGTTAACCTCGTGCCCAGGTATACCTTTCTGTCCAGTAGGTACTCGATCAGTATGACCTGCTCCAACCACTCTATTATCGATTTGGTGGCGTCAGTATCCTCGGGTGCTATAAAGGATCTCTGGACACCGAATCATCCTCCTTGTTTGCTGTGTGTTCCCTTTGTTTCCCCGGCCTGGTCAGAGTCCGGGCCGCTGATTGCTATTTGGTTTCTTTCACTTCGGCCAGTCCCCTACCTTTGGATATTGTGACCGCAGGCACCGGGATCACTTTCTCGACAGCGAACATCTCCTTTGCGGCCGATTATTCCCCGTAGACTGTTTTGATTCCGCCTGGGGTGGGAAACTTCAACGCCTGATGTAGGGTCAAAGGTATCGCTCTCATGCTGTGGACCCATGGCCTCCCAAACAAGGTATTGTATCTCATATCCCCTTCGATCACATAAAGTTTTGTTTCATGGGTGGGCCCGGTAGTGTTCACTGGTAGGGTTATTTCACTCTTCGTCGTCTCGCATGTCATGTTAAAACCATTCAATACTCGTACTGCCAGTACAATTTGGTCCAATAATCCCAATTTTTCTACCACCCTCCATCGGATGATGTTGGCTGAGCTACCTGGATCAATTAATGCATGCTTAACTCGGGATTTATTAATAAGTACAAATATTACTAGTGCAGTGCATCGTTGTGATATGGAATGATGCCCTCGGCGTCCTTGTCACTGAACGAGATGGACCCCTCCGGAACGTGGTCTCGGGTGCATTTTTCCCTCGTGATAAAAACTTTGGTGCGCTTTATCATTAGCCCTTGCTGGACATCTACTCCCCAAATGATCATGTTGATCACGTGCTAAGGCTACTCCTACTCAATTTGTTTGTTGGCGTCCCTATTTTTGAAATGATTTTTGGCTCACTCACTTAGGAATTCCCGAAGATGCCCATTGTTGAATAGACGAGCCACTTCTTCCCTTAGTTGTCGACAATGTTCGGTCTTATGACCGTAATTACCGTGGTACTTACATACCAAGTTGTGATCCCTCTGTGCGGGATCGAACTGAAGTGGCCTAGGCCATTTGGTCTCCTTGATGTGACCAATGGTCGACACTATACTCGTAGCATCCACGTTGATGGTCTCGGGGCTTCCCTGCCCCCAAGTGATCTGTCGAAATGGTCGCTTCTCCTATCGTTCCTGGCTAGATGACGATCGGGTCCGTTTCCCCTTCTATCCGAGTTGTATGGATGATACCGATATCGGATCGGCCTTGGCTCTTGGTCCATAATCCTTTTAGGTCTGTCGTTCACTCTACCGGGGTAAACAGACCCCGAGGAGGGGCCCAACTGGTCGTCCTCGACTCTGATCTTTGATTAATACCTATTATGAACATCGGCCCAAGTAACCGTCGGGTATTCCGCCAAGTTTTGCTTTAATTGCTGAGAAGCAATGGAACTTCGGGGGTTGAGCCCTTGAGTGAATGCGTGAATGGCCCAATCATCTGCGACTGGGGGCAGGTCCATCCGTTCCATCTGGAACCTCGACACAAACTCCCTAAGCATCTCGTTGTCTCTTTGCTTGACTTTGAAGAGGTCCGATTTCCTCATCTCGACCTTGATAGCGCCAGCATGGGTTTTAACGAAGGCATCTACAAGCATAGCAAATGAATCAGTAGAATTCGGAGGTAAGTTATGGTACCATATCATTGCCCCTTTGGATAAGGTTTCACCAAATTTCTTCAACAACACCAACTCGATCTCGTCGTCTTCTAGGTCATTGCCTTTTATTGCTCACGTCTAGGAGGTTACATACTCGTTTGGATCCAAGGTCCCGTTATATTTGGGAATATCAGGTATTCGGAATCTCTTCATAATTGGCTTCGGTGTTGCACTCGGGGGGAAGGGTTTCCGAATGAACTTTTGAAATCTGGCCCTTTCAATATTGGAGGCGCTCCCGGTATCTGATCGACCCTAGAATTGTAAGTTTCTACCTTCTTGTCATTCGCCTCTATCTTCTTTTCACCACACTCCACCCGCTTTGTTAATGCTTCGAGCATTTTCATCACCTCGGAAGTTTCTGCAGGTCCGAACTCATCTGGTTCTACGATAATTTGTTCATCTCTCCGAGCGCCTTCTCTAACCTGCTCGGGTTCGGTCGTGTTCTAGGGGTGATTTTGAGTATGTATTTGTGTTATTGCCACTGGCTGAGCTTGTAGCATTTCAAAATCAATCGTAAGCTAAATCCAGCGCATTCCCCTTTGGGTGTTTCTCGAGCCGATGGTCGGGGTGCCCCGCGGATGCTATTTTCGGGATCAATTGGCAGGTTGATGTTAATGGCAATTTTTGAGTTAGCGTCAACCAGATCAGCGATTGGAACACCAGTGTGATCAACGGGGGGTACGTCATTGCTTGGTACCATGTTATTGTTTTCACTGTGGTGTCCTGATTCGGCGTTAACGTTCAAATGAGCAGATTGAGAGTTTGACATTTTGAATAAACTTGAAATCAAACTTCAAAGAGCAAGTGTAAAATATGGTGTGTTATGTTTATTCGTATTAAATCACCACTATTATCTTCTGCCCCACGGTGGGCGCTAAATTGTTTACCCTTAAAATGAGTGAACGGATGAATTTATATGCAGTTTAAAGAATATGTGATTTAATTTAACATGGATGAACTAAGAACAATAAATAATTGAATTAAAGAAAAATAAAGCGACGAAACCAAATGCAATGGATAATTAAGTCTAACTTTTCAATAGACGTTTGGAAATCGATTTCGACCCAGCCCTCGGAACTGGCTCGGTTGCAACTCAATAAACAAGCAGCTGAAGAATATTTTGAACAATAGCTAGAGAACAAAAATTAATTTTATTACTTTGATATGCGTGCAAATAGTGGTCCTTAAAATATAAAAGTTCTCCCCTTTATATAGTAGGGGAGTTTCAATCCTAGTACAAGTTTAGTAAGATTAAGATCTCTTTCTTCCAGTAAACATCGTTACGCAGTTAATACCTGACGAGATTTGAGGCGTAATACTAAAGAATTCTCTTTTTTTGTCCATATCATCAATTGGTACTAGATTTTTCACGTAAATACCACCTTTAGTCACTCTTAGATCTGATCTCCCTCAGTTTGCACTAATAATTATAAGTACTGCATATCTTTCATTATACACAGCCAAGTGAGACTTGGTACTCATTTTAAGAAATACATACATACCACATTTTGGAATTCCTCGTATAAGTGACCTTATATTACTTGTATCCATTGCGAAACTCCAACTCTACCGTCATATAAAGCGACTCTTAAATTCTTATAGTTTATCGTCCAAAAGTTAAAAGTAAATGACCACGGGTCGATCGCTACAATGCGTCGTCCAAAATCCAAACTCGCCGTTACTAAAGATCTGACTTGAATTACTTTGTCACATGTCCAATTCTCCATTCGTATCCGATCCCATTAGTATTTATCTGCAACAAAATCATTAAAACAAGAAATCCATACTAAAACTGTAACTTAAAAGTCCATTGCAAATAATTTATGGTAGTTAAAAGGAGCCACGTAAATTTTAAGATGTATAGAATATTAGCGCTTTTGTACCTCATTTACATTACTCTAATACATGGCCGTGTCCTTTCCTTAAAAGGTATCGAGTCTATTATCGAATACGCTCATATTCTCCGTAGGCATGATATCGATCGACTTAACAAAGTTATAACTATATTGGTGTATTCTTTTGTCATCAATAGGTTATATATATTCTCTCCATCATTGTTATTAGAATTTGGAGATTGATTCCTTGGAATCTCATGTCTCATTTAACTCTAAACAACGAGATGTCTCCCAAGTGCTAGTTATGTTACTATGCATTGTTTATCAATATTCTTATGGTAGCAGGTCGTTCACTTACACCAACCAACCACTTTTTATCAATCTCTTTCATCACTACCATTAACTAAAAATACTGTATATCAAGTTATTAACATTGCAGAGATTTCATTCACCTTAATGTCATATGACATAGTATAGGTTTCCTTGCGCACCTTCTAATGAGAGAAGTGCTGGCCATTGAAGTAAGGAGATAGTACCTGAGAAGTTCCCTCTTGAAATAGTGCTCCAACAACTATGTTTGATGTCATGATCTTTTCCTCACTTGCTGTTAAACAATATTGTTCGTGAGTCCTGCTTTGATACCAATTGAAAGTACTAGATGGGGGTGAATTGTAGCCAATTTGTAAAATTTAGTTGACTATATAGGAAATTAGTCGACTAGACTTACAAAGAAATTAATCGCAGCAGAAATAAACTGAGCAAACAGAAAAGTAAAGGAGGCGCAACATTTTTTATACTGGTTCGATACCGGTGTGATACCTACGTCCAGTTCCCTTGGGTCACAAGAGTTCTCTTAGATCTTCAGTAAGTGTTTACAACGATGATGGTTTTAGTACGTTCACCACCGACGATATACAGCAATAATGTTTCTTTCTAATGTTGACACAACTCTTGTTTTGATTTCTAACTCTTCCTATCTTTTGCGACACTTGTAGACTCAAGAATACAATGTTTGTACTAAGAACTAGAAAGGTGTAAAAACAGACGTGTAGTTGGTGCATCCTTCGATGCCCTTCTACTTCTTCCTTTATAGCTTGATGATCTTCTGATTCCTTGTCTTTTGGGATCGCATGGTAGTAATTATTGGAGGCCTTTCCTTGTAAGGCATAGACATCTAAGAGTGAGACCCAAGAGTAGCCTCATGAATCTAACTTGAAAGGGTAACTAGATTCATCCTTAATCTTGACGAGTTGGTTCCTCTATTTATCCTTGATTAGAGCTTCGCAGATTGTTTTTGATTTGTTCTGTAGCCGTGATTATCTCTGTTTCCTTTCTTGCGCGCTTAATGATCTTTAGCAGGTCTGATTGATTGATTTTCCTTCTTGTTCTTTGATTTATTGATTCTTTTTCCATTTGATGCAAAGTTCAAAATACATAGCCGTTGAGTTCCTATAATTTGCCATATGATCTTCTTCCTTTCATCAATCTCGTTGCTCTTTGAATCTGCACACAATGAGATTTCATTAGTCAAAGCTTCTTTAGATTATTGAACATTATTAAAATTCTAAACTTAACAATCTTCCCCTTTTTGATGATGGCAATCATCTAAAAAGAGTTCGACTAAATTAGGGGATACTTCCTTTACAAGTGTACCTCTGCTTCCCCTGTCTTTGAGCTCTGTTGTGCCTTGTTTGTTGCTCCACCCGTCTTTGTACTCTTTTTCTTCTTCCCCTTTGACATCAATCAAAAGAGCAAGAAGAGAACAATAGTTGATAATAGTACTAGTTAAGCAGGCAAAAAATATATACAGCTAGCAGTTATACCGGGCATAGTCGACTGACATGCCCATCCAACACAGCCAAAAGAAAAAGTTTTAACATCCACCACACAAAACAAAATAAAAAAATTGTCTAAACAGACCGAACACTTAATTCCTTCCAAGGAAATACTTCAAGGTATTGATCATCTTGGTGCAGAAACTGTCATATGAGGCATCAATATCGTTGGGTGACTTTGGTCAGCTTTTCAGTTATATCCTGCATCACCCTGATTCCTTGCCTCTTTGTGGATTGGAGAGTGATCCTTAGCCTAGCCACATCTACTCCAGTTTCCTTGGTTACTGCCCTGATCTTGTCCACCTGTTTAGTGCGACCATACGCAATCGACTTTCCTTTGAAAGCAACAAACCTAGCCTTCTCTTCGGGGCCATAGAAATTCATCTTGTCTTCAGTGCCAAACTCTATGCTTTCAGTTTTCCCTCTTTTTTGAGACGATTGTTTGGGGATGGACTCCATTGGACGTTTTCCAGCCCTCTTTTGGGAGATGAGAATATCTTCTTGAGAATAGCCGGAATCATCCTCAAACAATTGATGATCTATGCTTTCTGAGGATTCTACATCTACAGGATCATCATTTTGATGATTTTTCTTGAACCGATAGTTTCTTCTGGGCATGGAGGAGGAAGGAGAGGGTTTGGTTTTCGCCATGAGTAAAAGAGAAGAGAGAGAAAGAGACTAAATTTCTTTGAGAGCATGGGAGATATGATCGAGGGGGAAGGGGTTAAAGGGAGTTTGAATGGACACCTCGATTCTTGGAGAGACGTGTGAAAGGCAACTGAAAAGTTGCCTTCTGCAAGTCCGCCGTCAGTTCACCAATTTGTCACGATCCCAAATTTCCTCCGAAGGATGTCGTGATGGAACCTAGTCTCTATGACCTGGTAAGCCTGACAAATATCAACCACTGAACAGATATATAAATATAAGATACTGAAAGCGACTAAATAATGGATAAAATCGTCTGTAAATAAAATCTCACAATTTCACACCCCAAAATCGGTGGAACTGACTCATAAGCTCTATAGAATGCTACTAAAGTGCTACTACATCACTGTCCGTAAAGGAAATACAACAGTAATAAAAATAAGGGAAGGTGACTCCGAGGCCTACGGACGCCGAGCAGGCATACCTTGAAGTCTCCGATAAAAGAAGCTAGCAAGACTCTCTATCTACCGGCACGAACAGACGTACTTGGATCTGCACAAAAAGATGTGCAGAAGCATAGTATGAGTACACCACAATGGTACCCAGCAAGTATCAAGCCTAACCTCAGTAGAGTAATGACGAGGCCAGGTCAAGATACCTACTAGGATATGAAATAGACAGTATAAAATGAAATGTGGATATAAAATGGGAAGTAAAAAAGCAACTAATACGGAACACTATGATAGCATGATCTAAAACTGGAAAAAATCAACAGTAGAAATAACATGAAAGAAATAACTAAAGTGATACAAAGATCATATACGGACTGCAACTACTAGAATGATAATGAATGGAGCAAAAGGAAATATTCCTTCCACGATGCTTTGCAACATGAAATAATAGCAAGAAACACAACAAGGTACCGCCTTGTGTATAATGAAATCAGATTGAGGTACCGCCCCGTATTCACTTTTCTCAATTTCAATCACAATCCTTCGTTATGTCGCCGCGTGATCCTTACATTTGAAAATAGGCTTTGAAATATTTTTTCCACAATAGCTACACGCACTTTAGTCCACCTTATGATGCCACGTGGCTTCACGTAGTTCCTCTACAAGCAACACGCACATAAATCCCACCTTATACTGCAGCATGCACATCAACCCAAGCCTTATACCGCCGCATGCGCATCAATACCATATCACAATAATAACTCGCACTACAAGTGCCCACATATCACAACTTGCCAACAACAACAATATCAATGTTTCCACAATAATAGCCCATAGCTCCACCAAGACGTATACAAGAATATCAACAACAATAGTGGATGGAAAATGCTCGATAGGATAGATGTTCAACTATAACCATTATCGCCTCAACGTATTAACAACTTCCACAACCTCAACATCAAATAACTCAATAATGAGAAAACAACGTGTAACCACAATATTAGATAAGACTAACTCACAATAAAGGAAAAAATCTTCAACAATGAGTATCAAATAACGGAAGTCAACAAATAAAGAGCAACATGAACAATTAATTCAACAATGATAATTAACAATGAAGGGATAACATGCGACAATAAAGGGGCAACAGGTTCAACTAAAGCATGAAAGCAATTTAGCAAGTAAGATGCAGGACAATTACTAAACAATTCAACTAAAGCATTTAAGGATAGTCTAACACAATTAAGGATGAGTTAACTATGAGAATCTAGAACATAATATGGCATTTCACTTAACGCATGGAAATAGTCTAACTAGCCTAAACGCTCAAATACTACATACAACTCGTGTACCCACTCTTCACCTTGTGTACACGGATTTCACTTAGCACAATTGAATCAAACAATACCAACCCTAAGGGATAGATTCCCCACACGAATAGACAAAACACTTACCTCAAATAGGCCAATTCACAACTCGAAAATAGCTTTTCCCTTAAAGTCCACCTCCACAAGGCTCAAGTCTAACCAAAATCGACTCAACAGCATCAAATAATGCTAGAAATTCAATTGCAATAGATAAAGTTGAGATTTTTATACTTTTTTCAAAAAGTCTACAAAAGTCAACTCGGGACCGCCCGATCGAAACCCGGGTCCAATGGTAGATTCGGTCTGCCCATGACCCCACGAGTTCATATATGTGATTAGTTTCAAAATCCAAGTCCAAATCGACTCTCAAAACTTAATTTCTTATTTTTCAAAAACTTGACAAAGTTTCATAAATTTCTACTTTGATTCACATGTTTTTGATATTAAAATCTAAAATATGTTGATGGAATATGATTAGAAATAGATTAGAATCACTTACCCAAAGTTTATGGGTGAAACTCTCCTCTCCAAATCGCCTCTTACCGAATCTAGGGTTCAAAAAATGAGAGAATGAACTAAAAAATCATGTCCCTCAGTTATTAGTCCAATCGCAGATTTTCGCATTTGCGACCTGAGGTTCGCAATTGCGAACCCACCTCGCAAATGCAGAGAATCACTTGCAAATGCGAAGACCCTTCCACCTTTGCTATCATCGCAATTGCGATGAATAGTTCGCAATAGCGAACTTTGGACTTTGGCAATTGCGACAAAATGGATCGCAAATGCGAACTGACCCCTTCCCAGCCTTTTTCGCAAATGAGAATACTGGGCTAGCAAATGCGAACCCAGAAGGTTTGGCTTAATTTCACAATTGCAAACTCAGACCTCGTCATTGCGAGATTTGAGGCATGTGCAGAAACCAGCAATCTTTTGATTCCAACTCACCCGAGCCTTTGGAGCTCCAAAGAAAACACCCACACAAGTCTAAATATATCATATTAACTCGCTTGCACGATCAAAACACAAAAATAACATCTAAAACTACGAATGGGACTCTAAAACGCATGATTTTCAAAGAGAATTTCAAGAACTTCTAAAATGACAACTACGTGTCCGAATATCAATTCAACTCCGAATGATGGCAAATTTTACAGACAAGTTCTAAATGCCATAACGGACCTATTCTGAGTCCCAAAATCAATTTCCTAGCTTAATTACTAAAAGCCAACCTACGGTCAAACTTTTCAACTTAAAATTGTCAAATTTCAACAAATCAACCTATGGACTTCCAAAATCATGATACAAAGCTATCGAAGTCATATAAGGTCGTTTTCACAAAAGTCAAAATTTGGTCAACATTTTCAAATTAAAGCTTCTAAATCTAGAATCAATGGTCCAAGTCAACCCTAAAGCCTCCCAGAACGAAACTAATCAATCAGGCAAGTCATAAAACCATACACGCACATATGTGAAGCGTTAAAAGGGGTAACAAGGCGCAATTACACAAAACGACCGATCGGATTATTACAAAATTAATGCATGTACAGAATAATCAACTACAAAAAGATTTTTTGTAAAAAATTTCGAAGAATAATTATGGAAAAATTTATAACCTTAGAAAATTATGGAAAAATTTAGCACAGTTAGACGGGAATTAGACAGCTACCAATTTTGTCACGAAGGAAACAAAATCTCTCTTCAAGTAATGGTTTTGTAAAAATATCTGCTAATTGACTTTTAGTACTGACAAATTCTAACACAATATCGCAGTTAGCAACATGGTCACGTATAAAATGATGCTTAATCTCAATTTGCTTAGCCCTAGAATGATGCACATAATTTTTGAAAGACAAATAGCACTAGTGTTATTCCACATAATAGGAACGCAGTTAAGACGTAAATTATAGTCTAACAGTTGATGCACAATCCATAGAACTTGTGTGCAGCAGTTGCCTACAGCCAAATATTCTACTTCAGTGGATAGGGCAACACAGCTTTGTTTCTTGTTATTCCAGGATATAAGAGATTTTTGAAGTAATTGGCCCACTTGTGCTTTTCCTGTCAATTTATCTCCTGCAAAGTCTGCATCTGAAAAACCTTTGAGATCAAAGACATCTAAACTTTTGTACCATAATCCATAATCGACTGTCCCTATCAGATATCTGATAATACGTTTAACAGCAGTCAAGTGGGACTCTTTGGGAGCTGACTGATATCTTGCACATTTGCAAACACTGAATATAATATCAGGTCGACTAGCCGTAAGATAGAGTAGAGAACCAATCATACCTCGATATATTGTTTCATTGACACTCTTACCATATTTATCTTCATCCAAGGTAGTTGACGGACTCATAGGAGACCCTATAGCCTTTGCATTAGACGTGCCGAACTTTTTGATGAGCTCTTTTGTGTACATTGTTTGACTAATGAAAATCCCTTTCTGTACTTGCTTAATTTGAAGCCCAAGGAATAAGGTTAATTCTCCCATCAAACTCATTTCAAACTCCCCTTTCATAATGTTTGAAAAGTCTTTGCATAAACTGCCAAAAATAATATTATCTACGTAGATTTGTACTATTAAATTACCTTCAGTCGATCGTTTCATAAAAAGAGTAGTATCAATATTACTTTTGTCAAACCCATGTTCGACTAGGAATGAAATCAACCTTTCATACCAAGCTCTAGGAGCTTGCTTTAGACCGTACAGGGCTTTGGACAGTTTGTAGACATAATTTGAAAAGGATTTATTTACAAATCCTGGAGGTTGCTTAATAAATACTTCCTCAGAGATGAACCCATTTAAGAAGGCGGTTTTCACATCCATCTGAAATCGTCTAAAACATTTGTGAGCAGCATAAACTAATAAGATACGAATAGATTCTAACTTGGCAACAGGAAAGAAATTCTCCTCGTAATCAATTCTTTCTTGCTGTGAATAGCCTTGAGCAACCAGTCTAGCTTTGTTCGTACTACTTGTCTAGACTCATTCAACTTATTTTTGTACGCTCATTTTGTTCCAACAATGGATGCATTTGGAGGTTTTAGAATGAGTTCCCATACCTTATTCTTCTCAAATTGATCAAGCTCTTCGTTTATTGCAGTTATCCAGCTTTTGTCCCCAAGGGCCTCATCTACCTTTTTTGGTTCGAACAGGGATATGGGAGCAATATTTGATGTCTGCTTTAGTGTTCTTCTAGTTTTCATTCCTTCCTGAGGATCTCTAATGATGTACTTATGTGGATATCCAGGCTCACTTTTCCATTCATTTGGAACAACTGATACTGGCTCCTTTTCAACAGGAATTGACTGTTCAATTGTAGGAAGTTCCTGATTGTCTACACAACTATTAGTCGACTCATCACAAGTGTTTTCACATGTATTGATAGACCTTGGAACTATGAAAATTTCCTCATCTTCATGAATTTTTTCATTCCTTAAGCGAGGGATAGTGTCCACAAAAATAACATGTATAGATTCTTCAATAGAAAGAGTACGCTTATTAAAAACTTTATATGCTCTATTAGAGGGAGAGTATTCGAGAAAAATACCTTCATCGCTTTTGGGATCAAACTTACCAAGATTATCTTTTTCATTATTGTGAATGAAACATTTCCAACCAAAAGGATAAAAATAACAGATGTTGGGTCTTTTACCTCTCCACAGTTCATATGGAGTCTTCTTGAGAATAGGTCGAATTAAACATTTGTTGATGAAGTGACATGCTGTGCTTACAGCTTCTGCCCATAAGTGGTGTGGAAGGTAATTTTCCACAATCATAGTTCTTACCATATCTTGCAAGGTTCTATTTTTGCGTTCTACCACTCCATTTTGTTGAGGTGATCTTGGAGATGAAAAATTATGGGAGATCCCTTGATCATTGCATAAGTTCTCAAATGCTTTACTTTCAAATTCTCCTCCATGGTCACTTCTTATGGAAGATATGTAGTAATATTTTTCCCGTTGTACCTTCTTGCAGAAGACTTCAGAATTCCTTAATGCCTCATCTTTATGACTTAGAAAAATAACTCAGGTAAATCGAGAAAAATCATCTAATATAACAAAGGCATATTTTCTACCACCTATACTAGCTAATCTAGTTGGACCAAAAAGGTCCATATGCAAGAGTTGAAGAGGCTTTGTAGTAGAAACTATGATTTTAACTTTAAAAGAGGACCTAGTTTGTTTTCCTAGTTGACATGCATCACAGATTTGATCTTTTGAAAAATTTAGTTTTGGAAGACCAATGACAAGATTATTTTTGAAAATTTTATGAATAGTATGCATGCTGACCAAGTTTTCTATGCCATACCCAAGGATCATCAATCATAGAGGCTAGACAAATTTGATTACCAAGACTATCTATATTGCTGATGGTGTAGACATTCCTGTCTCTATTTCCAGAAAGAACAACTTTACCTAATTCATCTTCAATAAACCAACCATGCCTTTTAAAACGAACCTCATAGTCATTGTCACATAGTTGACTGATACTTAGTAGGTTCTAGCCAAGTTCATCAACCAGGTACACTTTGTCTACATCACAAGTTGAGCTGAGAGGAACTCTTCCAACTCCAATTATATTTCCTTTTGATTTGTCTCCAAAAGTGACTGTTCCTCCATCTAGTTTGGTGATAGTTTTGAACAGTTGTTTGTCATCTGTCATATGTCTCGAACACGCGCTATCAGGTACCATTTCCCTTTTTGATTCTTCTTGCGGTGATCCTGCAAAAACAGATTACTTATTTTTAGGTACCCACCTGCTTAGGTCCTGAAACCAGCAATGATTAGAAGTATGACCAGATTTTTCACAATAAAAACAGGAAGGTTATTGGAATTTTCAGAGACTTTTTCTCCTCTGATTCTAAGCCTGCGGTGGTTAGAGTTGTGACCATTTTTGCCACAATGAGTGCATGCAGAGCGATTTCTAGTTCTAGTTGGTAAATTATGAGAAGCAAACTTATTTGATCTAACTGAGCTATGACTGGTGAATTTTCTCAATCCATTCAGTTGAAGTTGAAGTTCATTAACTTCATTGAAGCATATCTCTCTCAATTTCACAAATTTCTAATTTCAGAGCCCAGTCTTTCTTTTCTCTTTGGATTTTTTGAAGTTTATTCAGAACTTTCTCAACATATGCAAGAGCAATATCAATAACTTCTTGGACTTCATGACAATCAGGACATGTAGGAAGACGTACCTCACTTGTTCCTTCGTCTGCCATGAGATCAAGCTCACCCGAGTTTTCTTCGCTATCTTCTTTGATGGCCATGAAACACATGTTGGAAATTTCCTCATGGTCAGATTCTTCTTCATCACTCCAAGCTCCAAAG
This sequence comes from Nicotiana obtusifolia, assembly GCA_002018475.1. Taxonomy (NCBI): domain Eukaryota; kingdom Viridiplantae; phylum Streptophyta; class Magnoliopsida; order Solanales; family Solanaceae; genus Nicotiana; species Nicotiana obtusifolia. Next base: position 24,863 of record MCJB01029397.1, on the reverse strand, counting down.
GATTTCTTCTTTTGGAAATCCTTCGTAGTTTCTTTTTTAGTTCAGGGCATTCGGCTTGAATGTGTCCATATTTTACACACTCGTAGCATCTTCCGTCATTTTTGTCATTTTCATTATTCGTCTTCCCTTTTCTGAAATTTGATTTACCTCTTCTGCTATTTCTATTTTTCCTCATCATGCTTGTTACAAAGTTAGAGATCATAATAGCTATTCTCACCTTGTTCTCCTCCTTCTTCTTCTTCATTTTCTGATTCAGCCACAGTTGTTTGAAATGCAACTGTCTTTTTTTTTCTTGTTGGATTTGCTTGTCTAAACGTGTTTTCTCAAATGCAATTAGATCACCTCTGAGTTCATCATAGGACATTTTGTCAAGATCCTGACATTCCAAAGTAAGAACTTTGGGTTGCAAAATTGTGGGGAGACTTCTCAAAATTTTGCTGATTTGTTCTCTGCTTCTGATTGGTCTACCAAAGGATTTCAAGTCTCCAAGGATTTTGCTGAACCTTAAGAACATTTCCACCACTAATTCTCCATCCTTCATTTGAAACATTCATAATCTCGAACTATGAGATTAATCCTTATCTCTTTTACTTTGTTAGTTCCTTCATATGTGACTTCTAACTTATCCCACATTTCCTTTGCAGTTTCACAGCGAGATATCTTTTCATATTTTTCTCCCTTTATAGCATTGTACAGTAGATTTTTTGCCTTAGCATTTACTTGGATAACAACTGCTTGTTCTTCAGTGTAATCATCTAAATCAAGAGGATCAGATAATACTATGATTTCACCGTCCTTATCCTTCTTTGGCGGTATTAGAAGATTTCCCTGTTTGATCACACGCCAAACATTAATGTCATATGACAAAGTATAGGTCTCCATGCACACTTTCTAATGAGAGAAGTGCTGGCCATTGAAGCAAGGAGGTCATGCCTGAGAAGTTCCTTCTTGAAATAGTGCTCCAACGATTGTGTTTGATGCCATGATCTTTTCCTCACTTGCTGTTAAGTAATATTGTTCGTGAGTCCTGCTCTGATACCAATTGAAAGTACAAGAGAGGGGTGAATTATAGCCGATTTGTAAAATTTAGTTGACTACGTAGGAAATTAGTCGACTAGACTTTACACAGAAATTAATAGCAGCAGAAATAAATTGAGCAAAAAGAAAAGTAAAGGAGGCGCAGCAGTGTTTATACTGGTTCAGTACTGTATGGTACCTACGTCCAGTTCCCTTGGGTCAGAAAGGTTCTCTTGGATCTTCAGTAAGCATTTACAATAGTGATGATTTTAGTACATTCACCACCAATGATATACAGCAATAATATTTCTTTCTAATGTTGAAATAACTCTTGTTTTGTTTTCTAACTCTTCTTATTTTTTTGACACTTGTAGACTCAAGAATACAGTGTTTGTACTAAGAACTAGAAAGGTATAGAAACAGACGTGTAGTTGGGCATCCTTCGATGCCCTTCTACTTCTTCCTTTATAGCTTGATGAGTCTTCTGATTCTCTGTCTTCTGGGATCGCATGGTAGCAATTATTGGAGGCCTTTCCTTGTGAGGCATAGACATCTAAGAGTGAGACCCGAGAGTAGCCTCATGAATCTAGCTTAAAAGGGTAACTAGATTCATCCTTAATCTTGACGAATTGGTTCCTCCATTTATCCTTGATTTGATATTTGTAGATTGTTCATAATTTGTTCTCTTGCCGTGATTAGCTCCCTTTCCTTTCTTGCGCGCTTGAGGATCTTTAGCAAGTCTGATTGATTGACTTTCCTTCTTTGTTCTTTGATTGATTGATTCTCTTTCCATTTGATGCAAAGTTTAAAATACATAGCCGTTGAGTTCCTCTAATTTCCCATATGATCTTCTTTCCTTTCATCAACACCATTGCACCTTGAATCTGCACACAATGAGATGTCATTAGTCAAGGCTTCTTTATATTATTGAACATTATTAAAATTATTAACTTTAACACTTTGACATAATTGTTAATGGTTCATGGGTTGATGGGACAAATAGTGAGGCTAATAAAGTCATTATAGACCTAGGAGAGAGAGAGAGAGAGAGAACTTGCTCGTGAGGGAGAGCAAGAGGAAGATAATGAGGGTGAGCTTGATGAGAAAAATGACACGGATTTTGATAATTCATTTAGTTTTAAGAGTGATGGAGTTGATATAAATGTTCCTAATGACAATGATTATGAGTCTGATGTACACGAAGAGTTTGGAGAGTATAGGGAAGTGTTAAGAAAATATAGGAGGAAAAAGGATGAAAGGCCAAAAGATAAGAGTGACATAAATCTAGGGGACGCTAATATAGATATTGGGTTTGATGAGTTAAGGACCTATAGCGATCAAAATAGGTACGAAGAGTTAGTTGGGACGAATAAGTCATATTTTAGTTCTTCTCATGCTGAAAGTTTCGCTTCAAATAAGGAAAATGAGTTTGATGAAGATCATAAGAGAAAAGTTAATGCAAAGAAGAGGGGAAAAGTTGATATTTGATCGAACTGTCAAAAAAATAACATGGGAGTTGGATCTCATTTTTTAAACTGTTGATGATTTATATGTGATGTATCTAGATATGCTATCAGAAAAGGGTTCAAATTGAGAAGCACATTAATGAACCCGGTCGAGTGAGTGTAAGATGCAAGGGTAGCTATACATGAAATTTATGTGCCAGCAAAGATAGGAGAACTATAATATATTAATGTAACCAATGACTTATCTCCTAAAAGTAAACATACGTGATGTGCGAGGAACATTTTAGCAAACTGCTCAAAGGATTGGAGAGGAGAAAAAACTTCTAGAGGTCTGCAAGAGCATATTTTGTTGCAGAATTGAATTGCAAAACAAGCTCGGGAATGGTTTATATGAAAGCCTGCTTAAGTATAATAAGAAAACCTGGTGCAGAGCATACTTCAATTGTGACCAAAAATAAGATATTAATTGACAATATGTGTGAAACCTTTAAGGATACGAGCTAAGACATACAAGACAATTATCACAATGTTGGAAGAAATAAGAGAGAAGATGATGGAGAGAGTAAAGAAGTAAAGGGGAATTTGCAAATATATGAATATATGATATATCTCCCATTGATATGAAAGTGTACTATGATAACATGGTTTATTACATAATGTGTACCATCATCTGGAACGGTGAGTTTGGCTATGAGATTGAGGATGGTCCATATAAGCATTGTGTGAATATGAAAATTTTGACCAAAAGTTGTAGGTCATGGTGCAGAAGGGTAAGAGCATTCCATTGGTATCACAAATCTACTTACCTAAGAAATACTCAATATTTATCCAGCCACTGCCTAACATGATAATATAACTAGAATTTATAAATTCACTCATTGAGCCTCTACCAATTAGAAAGATGTCAGGCAGGCCCAAGAAAAATAGGAGAATAGATGAAACATAATATCATGAGTCTAGTAAATAGTCAAGGAGGATTATGAAAATGAGTTGTACAAACTGTGATAGTTATGGACATAACAAGATAGAATGCTCCATGAAATCAAGACTCGGAGGTCCTATTCCGATAAATATATTTTTTTCACAAGAGAGATAGCTAGGAATGCTTCTACTCCTACTGCTTCTACATCTATTGCTTGATACACCTGATGTATCTACTCCTGCTGGCAGAGGTAGAGGAAGTGTTCCAGCTATTGGTTCTGGCATGGGAAGAGGGACTGGAAGAGGTAGGGACAGCTCTAGGATTGGTCTGTTGCAAGATGACTCTGGGTTCAAATTTTTTTCTGTAAATAATGTACAGTTAAAATTTATACACTTTGTTATACTTATTCTTAATTAATTTTTTTTACAGTCTAGTGGTGGTATTCCAAAAGTGATTACAACCGGTCAAAAGAGGTCTTCTGCTGAAATTCCAGAGTGTGTTTACAGACCAAGTAAAGGAGTTAAGTAGAATGGCAGACCAACCATTACTAGACGACAACTTCAAAGAGTTCTTACATCCCATGTTAACCTATGTTAGCGAAGAACAAGATTAATTAGATGTTTAGTTTTTCATGTGGTATTAAATTCATTTTGATGTCTAGTGTAATGTTTGAGAACTAAACTGCAACCAAACTATTAAGGTTGCAATTAGCCTATTGTGTGTTGCATTTAATGTTAGTGAAGACAACAAAATCTTATTTTTGTTAAGTATCTGATGTCATAACTAGGTGACTACAAATGAACACCTTTCTTTTATGAAATAAAATGTTGTTTAAAATTATTATTTATATAGCATTTTCCAGGAAAAATTTTAACATTACATGTGGACATTTATATGCTACGGACAAAAATACTTTTATAGCATATTCAGTTTTTGAACAGAACTACATTAATGGATAAAATACTGCACAGGAATCCCGTACACTAATAGAAAGTGTAAGGCTCGGTAAGTGATCGCCAACAATTTAAGGTGTCGAGGTCAAGCTAATATGTTCGAAATATTGAAGGAAGCTCGCCGCGATACGGATTTGTAGGTTGTGCAATGCATCATGAAGCGGGTTGAAGTATTGGCAAGAAAGGGCAATGCGGCGGTCAATTATGCTGACCACGAATCTGTTTCGCTAACTACAGAATCATCGCGGATTGGCAAGAGCAACTAAATTTTGAGGGTTATTTCGTGGTGGGTCATGCAAACCGCATAGCATTTTTGCAGACCGCCACTCCGTCGTGGAAGCAGCTGGAGAATTTTTAAAGGAGATTTCGCGGTCCGCTATCCAGACCGCAGAATCATTTCACAGACAGCGGATCCACAACAGACTTGTCCAAATCCAACTCAAATCTGGAGAACCATTCTGCAGCTCCTTTCGCGAACTGCATAGCCTTTGCATGGTACATTCTGCGATCGCAGACCCGGCATCGGAGGGGCATTTTGAAAAATTCCTAATCCGAATCTATGAAATTAATCCAGCAGAAATTACAAAGATTATGTTAAATAAAAAAAAAATACTTCGTCATAAAAGAGAATAGGTAAAAGAGCAAGATTTAGTGGAAGAAGGTCATCCGCATATAAACAGATATTTCACAAGAGCTGAAAATCGAAGGCCAAAAGGGTCAAAGACTAGCATAATGCGTAATATGGAGCTAGGAAATAATTTGCATAAGTCTTCTAAACCTTTTTAGTCAATTTCCCTTCCATAATTTATCTTTTATCCTAAAATAAAAGCCTGCACAAGAGTCTTAAATAATTTTTACCTCTTAACCCCCTAGGTAAGTACCCATTTGAAAAACAAAAAATGTGTGCACCTTCTTTATCCATTTCACCACTCTACTCTACAAGAAATTATCACAGAAAAATAAAAATTTGCACGAGTCTTTCACCTTTTAACCACTTTAACCCAACAAAAATTACCATAAAAATCCAAAAATATATTAATAAAGTTGCCTACCATATTTTGCCATTAAGTTCCCAAAGCTTTATGCCGTGCAAGTATTATTCAAGGGCCCATCATGTCACCAAAGAAAAGTCATTCATGTTAAGCCATAAATTTTTCCAAGTTCTACGCCATGCAAATGCTATTCATGGGTCCCCCGTGTCATCAAAGAAAAGTCATATATGTCAAGCTATAAATTTATCCAAACCCAATGCCATGCAAATACTATTCATGGGTCCCTTTGCCATCATCCATGTCTTGTCCAAATCAAAAACCAATACCCAAGGCCATGCAATTTGTTTTTTAGTCCATGATCATACTTTCATGCTTTGTCTATTAGCCAAATAAGTGTCTTACATTGTAAGACTTTTATGTTTGTTGTACTTATTTTATGCCACTTGTACTATATAATTAAATAAGGGTAGTACTTGTACTAATAGGACCCTTTGTAATAGTTGGAGATCATCTTAGGTCCATCCTAGTTCTCTTGTAAAAACTCTTGTGTAATAAAATGTCTTCTTCGATCTAAGTCTCTTATAGTTTCTTCCTCCAAAATATGGGGATATAGCCGGTTTATATTTGAGTGTAGATTCTCAAAATACTTTAGTAGTTGCAGAAGATTGTTCTAGTTGTTGAGGAAGATTACTCTAGTACTTGAGAAAGATTGCTTTAGTAGATGAGGAAGATTGCTTTAGTAGTTGTTGCATTAGAAGTGCAAAAGTTTTACGAGTTCGCTATTGACGGCCTAGTTGTGGCGAAGGACGCCTTTTGTGAGCCTCCAAAACCCCCTTGTAGGAAAACTTTTGTGCGGTTAATTCAATCGCTGCTAAGGTGATTCAATCTCTACTGAGGTAATACAATCTCTACGAAGGTAATCTAATTTCTATTCTAGCAATTCAATCTCTGCTATAGTATTTTACTGATCTCTATGATTCCCAGTACTACACTCACCCCAAGTGGTATCGAACCAAACCCATCATTTTGGAGGAGGGAGAGACTTTCTCAAATTATGTCTAACGCATCTTCATCTTCTAGTCTTGTAAGTTCTAGTGCAGCTGTTAATATGTCTCTAACTCTTTCATAAACCCTGGCAAAAAAATATGATTACTTGTATGAATTAGAAGTCTTAGACGAAAATAAAAAAATTTCATCTACCTATTTGCAACTCATAAATCCTTATTCCACTTTTGCTAAAAAACAATTGTCTCCATTGTCTTAAATCCGCTTTTTGGTCCAAGAAAGGCCAAAGGTGTTAGAGAGTATGTTATTGCTTCTAAACTTAACCAGCATCTCATTTATGCAACATAAAGAAAACAATTTATCACTTTCCAGATCCCTGAAGAGTTTCCAAAGGAACGGAAGAATCATGGTTTCACTCACAATACTTTGGAGCTGTCCGGATAGCATTAACTTATCATGGACGAAAAGAGCAACCAGTTGTTGCAAGGATTTTTTTCTTGATACCAGGCATCTTGAATACCAACGCGCTAATCTTGGCACAAATGAGGTTACTCTAAATGCAGGAACAGCTTTCGTGACTGTGTTCCCGAATTTCAAAATGTCTCTATATGATTCATGTCTCACAGAGGCATTGAAGATTCAAATCCAGATCCTAGGAGCGCCGCTTTCCAAGGATGCCATTCAAGCATCTCTTTACTATCATATTGTACGGAGAGTTCAGAATCATGCCATGGATCTCTCTCTCCCCGATGACGATAATGTTTTGCTCATCAATATTGGTGCCACAAAAGGTACTACCCAATGCACCCAAATCCCCAGAAAAATTTCAAAAGAAGAACTTGTAAAAATTCTTCTAGATTAATGGGCGACAAATTATGAAAACCTGAAACAGCCCCCACAATCCCTCACATCCACTGAGTCAACAATTGTGAGAAAAAATTATCAAAGCGTCTTGATAAGTTTTAATCACTCTCACCTTAAAAAGCCAAAACAAGGCTACATTCTCTTTCCATATGATACAACCCATGTACACACTCTCCCTATGGATATGATTCATACTTTTTCTCTAAATGATGGATAGAATCATGTCCGACCATGATTGGACTGCACTTTAACATCGAAGGTAAAAATGTATGGTGGTTCAAGGATCCTTTCACAGGTTATTACCCATGCCTTGAGGATCCAGCATAATACTACTGGGTGCCACGAAAGAAAAATAAGAAGGCGAGAAAGAAAAAGTGCAAATCATCTACTGAATGTCTTCGAGAAAAGTATGAAAGAGGCGACCCATCAGTTGGATCGCTCAGCCGCCCAAGTAAGTATGAACAACTTGTCAGCTATAACCCTCTGGAATGGCCAAAACTGTCAAAAATAGATGCCAGGCCAATCACCCTTAGTTGAGAAGATGACGAGGCAACTCCTTTGCCCAAAAATCCTTAAATACTAATGTATAGTCCCGTTAATGCTAACTATACTCATGATTTTTCACCTCTTGAATATTTCAATAAAGATGGTGCAAATTATGCCCCCAAGATCCCAAAAAGAATGTTGTTTTACCCTCAGGAGAAAAGCCACCATCTAGTGATATTGGAGTAACAATCAATTGGCAGTTTGAAAATTCTATTTCTCAAAATAGAATCTTGAACAACATTGATAGCACTATTAAAGATGTTGCACACACTCAAAATAAAATGCGTAGCATGATGAAAAATATTGAGAAAAAGGTGGAACAGGTTGTAGAGAAATCTTCTCAGCATGCAGGACTCATCAAAGCCTTGGAGCACATGTTAGCAAGCTTGCAGTACGATATTTATCTGTTGGGTACTTCTCTTTTTCAATTCTTCCAACAGTAGCAAAAAAAGAGATGGTGCCTCTAAGAGAACAAATACACCTCTTGATAAGCGATCACTTTGTGTCCCAGAAGCCTAGAAGTCCTCAGGTCACTTCTCTTCCTCCAACAAGTACATTCTCATCCCAAAGCTATCCCCCTAAGCTAGATTATCCTTTTTTTAGATTTTCCTCTCCCCAAAAAAAAAAGCCATATATCCACTCATAACCCATTTGGTCAAACTATTAAGAACCCGAATTTGACAGTGCAAAGTTAGTTTGGGAAAGAAAAGATGCACTTGCAGCCTAGAGACTCTCGAAAAGAAGAAAGAGGTAGGAGAAAGCTCAAAAAATGTCAACAATGAGAACCTCATGATCTCTGCCCTCAAACCCCCTAGCCTCTATATTGCCCAATCACAGAGTGATTCAGAGGAGGTAACATCTGAAAGGTCAGATACCCGATAAACAGAGGAGCTTACTAATGATTCTACCTAAGAAATTCCAACAAATGATAGTTCTGAGGTAAGTACTGATTCCTCCCAAAATTCTTCAGAAGAAGAACTTCCTTCCATTTTCATGAATCAGCCCAGGGACCTAAAGGTCTCCGAAGTTGACGATGATCAAGATGGGATGACTGATGAGCCCATTCCAGAAAGGAGATATGATTTTGCCACAGCCAAATAGGTAGGTACTGGTTTCCATACCTTTACTTTAGATGATATAAAAGTCTCAAGATGGCCTCAAAGAATCCAAGATTTCTACACTCGGATGGTGACCAAAATTTGGCGAAGCGAGAAAAGTAGGTAATAGAATTCACTTCTCGCCTCTCAGGTATTCCTCGAGATTGGTGGAATTCACTTGGGTTGTAGGACAAACATGTTTACCTTACTTCCCAATGTTTTTCTTTTAACATTATAATCTTGCATGAAGTTTTCTGTGGCGATGCTGGCCAAAGGCATGAAAAACTTCGAATACAACTTTTTAAAATGAAGTGTCTGTCTTTGGATAGAGATATCATTGACAAGCATTTCAAGAAAATGACAAAAATCTTTTTGATCAAGATGGGGATATCAATATAAAATAAGCATTTATTTCATCCCTGCCAAAGATGTTGGCTGGTCGAACCATGATCATTATAGAAGATAAATAGTAGTCGATAACTGCTCCGAATATTGGTTACATTAGGCAAGCCATTTTTTATGCTCTTTATGATATATGTGCAAAAAGATGTGCTCTGAAACAGATAATGAAGAATAACCAGCACTTGATAGAGCTTGCCGCAGGTCGAATTTAATCACAGGAAAGAAATAATGGCCATGCCAGGCGCCAAAGAAGAATTTCAAAAGGTTCAGGTGCCAAAATTCTCAGGCGACATGTCCAGATTCAGAAGGAAAATAAAATACTTCAGACGAAGAAGGTTGGGCAATGCAAGGAGAAATAGAGCCCATTTTATTGTAATAAAATATGACAGTTTGCGCAAAACTGCCCGCAGTCTAAGCAGTCTACTAGGCTTCTCTCTGATTGCAGATTACACAGGCATTCATTTCAGTGAAGATGACAACCTTAAATCAGTTTTTTCACTTGAAAATGAGCCCACAGAAGAGACTCTCTTTTCCCTAGATGTTTATGAGGAATATGGTGATGATCATTACCAAATTTCAGAACCAAAGCCAAAGGTGAAAGAAGAGATCCACAGCATCACGGTGATCCCGGAAGCAGAAATCAAAGTCTATGCATTCAAGTGGGACAAACCAACACATGTCATAGCTTTCTTTGACATGGGAGCAACCTCCTCACTCATTAATCATGCGGTCTTTTCATATGAGTATTGGGTGTCATGCTTCAAAAATTTCAACACACTCTCAAATGGAATTCTGACTACAACTGTCATTACCAAGCACCTGATCACCATCGAATTCTTCCCAGGATGGAAGTATAGGACCAAATTGATTGGGTTATATGTCCCAAGTAAGGATTTAATTATTGGTTTTAACATTTATAGGGTTTTGCAGAACAAACTCCATATAAGAGCCAATGTGATAGCATTCAAAAAATAATTCAAGCCATATTATACAGTCCCAAGATTTTTCCAGCTCACAGAAGAAGATCAAGTCAAGAAAATTAAAGTACAAATCACACAACATTCCTGTGCAGAATCTCACACTGAATTCTTAACCAAATGTGACAATCCTTTATGGAAAAATGAAAAGTTCTTCATCAAGTTACCCTTCAAGAAAAATGATAATATCAATCCTACAAAGGCAAGTCACTCTGGTATGAATCCTGACTACCTTCAGCTTGCAAAAAAGGAGTGTCAGGAGTTAGTGAATTTTGATCTCATCGAGCCATAAAATTTACAATGGGCATGTGAAACATTTTATGTCAACAAAAGAGCGAGCAAATGAGAGGTAAATTGAGATTGGTAATTAATTACTAACCACTCAATCATTTCTTTTGGATGACAAGTTTTCCATCCCAAATAAGCTCACCCTTTTCTCTCAACGTGGCAAAGAAAAATATTTTCCTAAGTTTGATCTCAAATCAGATTTTTGGCAATTAGGAATCCATCCGGATGATAGGGAAAAAAAATTATTTTTTACATTCCCGATCATCATTTTCAGTGGAAAGTCATGCCTTTCGGTTTAAAACGGTTCCATCTTTGTTTCAATAGGCCATTATAAAAATATTTCAGCCCATCCTCAACACATCACTTGTTTATATTGATGATATTTTACTATTTAGTGATATTTGAGAGGAGCACATAAGTTTACTCAATCATTTTGCGTCTTTAGTGCGAAAATATGGCATCATGCTTTCAGCCAAAGAAAATAATTTTTACAAAGAAAAAAATTAATTTTTTTGGCATGCATTTTTCCCATGGAGAATACATCACACGTCCTCATATTTCTCAGGAACATCTCAAGTTCTCCGATAATTGGTTCACAACGAAGAAAATCTAGCAGTTTTTGGGAATAATAAATTATGTGAGAGATTTTATTCCTAATGTTTCTACATATATTTCTCCTCTCACAAAAATATTGAAGAAAAATATCCAACCATGGTGCAAGGAACAAAATGAGGCAATGAAAAAAATAAAAGAGATGTCCGAAAGTGTCATATCTTTGCACATTCCCTCCAATAAAAAGAAAATATTGCAGACAGATGCCAGTAATGAATATTGGAGTGTAATTTTATTTGAGGAAGAAAATAGCTAGAGAAAAACATGCGGTTACGCCAATGAAATATTCAACGATACTGAACAACACTATCATTCCAAAGAGATTTTTGTAGCGAAAAATGAAATTAAAAAGTTTATTTTTTTCCTAATTCACTCAGCGTTTCTTACTGAGATGGATATGAAGGCTTTCCGAGGATGATCTAGCTGAATCCAAAAACCATTCCGAATACGCAAATTCTCAGATGGGCTCAGTGGTTCTCTCCTTACAAGTTTCAGGTCAAGCACTTGAAAGGGAAAGGTAATGTTCTTGTTGATTTCCTTTCAAGGCCAGGTGAATTTTCCAAAAGGTTTCAAAAAGGTTCCACCCTCTGTGGCATCTGACACAGGAAGAAGAGGTTGACAAGTCAAATGTTCATCTTTTCAGAAGCCCCGTGCCCAAGTTCCTCATCAATATCATCACATCACCCGCCGGAGCTATTAGAAATTTTGGATCCTCTTGATCAATTCATCTTGCTTGGAAGCAGAAATTTTATGAACTCTAAATTTTGAAGGCAGTAATTATCCATCCGGGGTATCCATATTGTCAGGTTTTCACAGCACATGATAGGAATTTTTCACAGGAGCTCTTTATGGTTCTTTTGCTATCCATGTCATCAATACATTCTTATGGAATTTGAAAGTGGTGACTTCCAAAATTTTGAAAATCTTGAACCCTACCTAAAAATATTTTTGTTGTGGCTCAAACCTCAAAAATATTGGATTCATTATTTTAATTCTAGTGGAGCCAAAATATTTATGTTTCATAGGCCATTTGATATTGTCCAGAGCTCCATTCATGTGATCCACACAGTTTCTCTTTGCTATTAATATCGAGACACAACTCAAGCAAGGGAAGAAAAGTTTGTTGAAGCCCAGGAGATGATTTTTCAGCAGAACAGACACATTCCAAAGGTGATATGGCCAGCAGAAGAAAAGAATTGCAGTTATTCTTCCACCTACCCTATTTGGGAAGATGTTAAAGCAGAGCTCAAAGAATATGTGGCGCTATTTGGAGACTCACAAGACCCATATGAAATTAATCCAGCAGAAATTGCTAAGATTATTTTAAATGGGGAAAACAACATTTCATCGCAGAAGAGGACAGGTAAAAGAGCAAGAGTTATGGAAGAAGATCAACCGCATATAAAGAGATATTTCGCAAGAGCTGAAAAACGAAGGCTAGAAGGGTTAGAAAGCAAGTGAGGCGGGCTAAGATTCCATTCGAAGTAATGTGACAGGATTCGATGTTGCACCATCTTCCATTCTTATCAGGATCCGGAGAAGGGGAACTACAACTAAGAAAGAATAAGAATAAGAAGAATTGTTTAAGCAAGGTAGTCGCTTTTTTTTTAAAGCTTATACCCCAAACTACACGTGCCGGCGTAGGAGTCAATTAGGACAAGTCCCTTATGCTCCATTATGAGATTATTTTTCAATATTGGGATGATGTATTGCATTGCTAGCATAGACACTTCAATACATACGACATTGTGATGAGATAACTTAGCCAATCTGGTTGAGACCGAACGCTATACTGCATATGACTGCATGTTGGTAACTAATGATCTTCTAACCCCGAAAATGTTAAAGTTTGTTCGGTGATTTACTTATGTTTTAACTTGACATTTTAAATACTGTTGATTTTCTCACTACCTTCATGTTTCTCTCTCCTTATGTTGGCATTCCACTCCATGTAAGGGTAATTAGCTTTATATACTAGTACTATTCTACATGTACTAACGTTTCTTTTGCCAGGGACGCTGCATCTTTAATGGATACCTCAGCAGGTGGCACAGATTCTTGATAGGAGCGTACCCTCCGTCCAGCGAATTTTGGTGAGCCGTACTCTATATCGGGGCCCTATGTTGTATTGATCTTGTACATTATTTTTGAGGTATAACTGAGGCCTTGGCACCCCCATATTTTCTCATGATACTCTAGAGGCTCCGTAGACACACTGTAGGTCATGTTAGTGTGGAAGGAACAAAAAAATGCTACTTTTGGCATTTACTCCCACTTGTAAACTAAGAACTTGTATTTTTTGTCATCTACCCGTGAAACTCTTTAATTAACGAAAGTCAGTGATGTACATTTCTATCCTCTCGATTGACTATCTGTTGTTATTTATTCTTGAATCATTCATGGGCAATGTTAGATAGTAGGCACCAAGTTCTTGATTGGGATATCTCAGTTGAGCTCCGGTCCCGCTCCCATAGGTCGGGGCATGACAGAAAGAACCAAAACTCAACATCGACACAATGAACACACAACTACCAAAATAATATCAATACAAATTGTTGACTACAAACTTCTTTTATTAACTTCAAACAACATTAGCACAAAGACATCCTTCTTTCATTATCAAAAAAGGAGTTAAATAAGCTACCAAACGATAAAACTTACAACAAAGGTGAAAAAACCTAACTACTAAGAAAGATGGTTCATAGACCATCCTATAAATTTTTATATTATGCAGCAGTCTTTGGTCCCAAACATAATCATCTTGAATATAATTACAACTAAATCAAAATTATCAATTTCGTCCAATTTCTTTTATTTCTACCTCCCTTCACAAATGCATCGAACGCCTTCTTCTTCTTAAGCAACCCCAAGATAACACCTTTTAAGTGCTCCAGAATTGGGGATCAAACCATACAAAAAAGTTATAGCCGGTCTTACGATCCTTCTAAGAAATAAAATTTTAGTGTTAAAAATTGAAATATTGAATTTATCTAAATTTTTTATACTAAGCTTACCCCATAGAATCTAAACTTATTTAAACGATGACTAGGATTATCAATCTCCATGAAATTACCAGCACAACTTCTTCACCATAATGGCAAATATGCTTAAAATTATACTTCACATAAGAACTTTAATTTTTTTTAGCTTTAAACGAGAAATAAAAGAAACAATTCAAGATTGATAATTACACTCTAATTTAAAAAGAAATATACAAGATAAAGAAGATTAGAAAAGAAGAAAACTTCAAAAGCTTTGAAGCTAATGACTCAAGAAGGAAAAAAATTCGAGGGTTGGGTTTAATTTTTGGCAAAGGGTTGAGGACCCTTTTTAATGTAATTAAAAAAGTCGTTAAGATCTATTTTTGACTGTTGATGTTTGTCAAATAGTAGGTTTTCACGTCTTCTTGTGTTGGCGCTTTACACGTATGATCAAAAGTGGGATATTTTATACATACTTGAAAAAAATTGAATGTATAAAAAGTTACGATTTGACTTCAAGGTCAAGGGGTACCTTTAGGTCTGTGGCTATATGTTCAGCTTATCCTTTTAAGAGTACTCTTAACTGTAAAACAACTGATTTTACTTTCAATTGAAGGCAACTTACTTTGAAAGTCAACATAGATGAACAAATCAGAGAAAAAGTAAAAAAGTTAAAGATTTGCTCAACTTCATAACCTAAAAATATTTGGGGCAGCATAGAAATTTTATGAAAGAAGAAGGCTCTTTCCACAAAAAAGAACCCAATCAATTCAAAAGAAAAAATGAAATAAATGAAAGAGAAAATTGAAAGAGACGAGAGACAGGGAAAAAGCAAACCACACGACGGAGGTCGGAGGAAGAATAGAACCAGTCACCGCCGATATTCACTCCTTCCCTTCAAACCCTAATTCAATGTTACTTTCTCTCTCTAATCTCTCTCTATCTCCATTATTGCTGCCTCAAATTTTTACATATACAGAGATATTGTATACGTATATGTAGCTTTTAAAATATACATGCATCTATATATTCAGATTATTATTCATGTCCTTCATTCATTCCCAGCTAATCATCTGCAAGTTAATTGACCATATTGCTCTTGCTGTTGCTTCCAATTTACAGATCTATACAGTGACAATTGCCCTGTTTCTAAGGGCAATATTGTAACATTTCTGCCAGATCTGCTGCGACTTGAATATTTCCAATGGATGAGCTCGACGTGTTAGCTCGAGACTTCGGGTTCCGACCAGCAGGAAAATCGGCACCGATGAGATCCGACGCCGGAGATCGACGTTCCTCCTCCGTCCGATCAACGACCTCTTCGCCATTGTTTGATGATCCTGATGGTACGTTATTTAACGATGTCTTTGGCGGGCCTCCTAAGTACACAAATACTACTGGCAATAGCAATAAGTCGGCGTCGATGAACGACTTCAATTACGATTCAATTTTCAAGTCGGGGAATGAATCGAAGAGCAATAACAATAACAACGATGACAACATGAAAACATCGTCGTTGCCTGTTTATGACAAGCCAGTATACGACGAGGACATATTTGATGGATTACCGGGAGTAAAGAGTAAATCGGTATCTTCATCCACGGCGAGATTTGAAGACGATGTTTTTGCTACAATGACTTCGCTGCCTCAGAGGACTGATAATAAGAGTCATTTTGATGATCTGTTGGGGAATTTGGGGAGGAATGAGAAGGTGGCTGAACCGAAGAGCGGCAAGAGCAGTGGTTCCACAGAGTTCGATGATTTACTAGCTGGCTTTGGGAGTGGCAATCCTGCCACCAGTAGCAGGTACTTGTCATATCTTTTTGGAGCTCCTTCCCTATCCAATTGTTTAATTTCAGCTATTTTTGGTGCAATGAGACATAAATAACAAATGTGACCTGGCTGTGGAACTAAGCCTTGCATTTAAGTGGAGAAGGGTAGAGAAGGCAGACCCACTATCTCCGAGTTGTGAAGCTGAAACAGTGGAGTTTATAGGTCATTAACAAAAACAGAATTTCATTGACTTCCTATTATTTTGTGGCACGAACAAGAAAAGCATTTGCAAGCACCTCTTATGAAATCTTACTTGGACTGGAGATCGGTGATTCAGGATTTGATTATTTAGCTCATGTGGGGAACTATTGCTGGATATCATAGAATTTGAAAGCTGTATGACCTCCTTTATCGATTGGTGTGTAGGTGAACTTAGTACACTCCTGAGAGTTATTAAATCTATTGCTGAATTACTAGAGCTATTAAATAGTACTAGCATTGTGTTCATCTGGATAAAACATCCCAATTTCTGAGAAATTGTTTCTGATAATGGCTTGCTGTCTCTATTTAAGGGTTTGCTCAGCTTAAACGATGCAGCTAATAATGTGCATAGATTATCTTCTTCTGAGTGTGAAGTTCACTGACAAAAACTTGTACTAGGGAATATTATCATGGAATGATGATTGTGCATTTAAACTGCTTATTTATTATGAGTGGCCGTTCGAAAACGGTTCTGCATCTTATGTACTTATCGCCCCTTTGTTTTGGGGTTTGGAGAGGGCTTTGGGGTTGAACTCCAAACATTCTTACTTCTCTGCAGTCATAGAAAAGGGTCAAAATTTTTGGGTACTGTAAGATGGAGAACATGATCAGATCATCTGCTTTCTCTGGTTGACATGCATACTATTTTTAAGGGCGTAAATACTGCTTTAGAGGGCTAACATAATAAGCTTGTTCCCTTTGTATGAAGAACTGGTTGTCCATACAAATTTTTGAGTCTTTCTCACTTTATATAGTCTTTGAAATCTCCATAAGTCTTGTTGCTAATACATGGAGTAATTTCCGTCTTCTCTTGGTATGCTCCTGATTGGCAAAATAGTAGTTGGTTGAAACTGTCACCTCTAACCGATAAGCGCAAAAAATGCAATTTTTGTGATAGAGGTGTTAAAGTCTTGTCAGCCTTGGCAATTAGGGGTTCAACTGAACCTGTTTAGTAGTTTGGATGTCTTGTTAAACTTACCAGAGTTGGCTGGAAACTGATGATTAGATTGTTTACTGTAAGTCGTATGTTCAGATGAAAACAAGATTGAGAAGGGAATTTGCCAAACTGGCCGTGATAAACAGACTGTATTTGGCATGTGGGACTATTTTCTTTTCTGCATATCATTTGCTAATTAGAGTCAGTGATTAGATTAAACTAAATGTACTCCAAATCAGGAAATATATTGCTTTACCTCTGTTGCATTAATTTTGATTCAGTTATGATTAAAGCTGTGCTTTTACTCCAGGTCATTTACGGAGTCAACTCAACCCTCCAAACCTGCTGGAAATTCAAATAGAAGCTCTAGTGTGTTTGATGACCCTTTTGTAGTTTCAGCGTCGACCTCGGTACCAGCAAATTCTTCTCCCAGGGAGTTTTCAGATCCACTGGAAGAGATTGGTAAGCTTGGTAAATCTGGAACTGCGAAAACTGATGTTTCATCAGTTAGTGGAGGGGTGTTTGATGATCTAGATCCACTTAATGGTTTTAATAAGCCGGTTCGTCCACTTTCCCCTGAGAAGAAGACTGGAGGTAAGGACAGGAGCCCGTCAAAGGCTGGACCAGGAAGGAGTGATGCACATACCTCTACCTCTAGAGAAAATATTGGGACATCGTCGTTTAGATCTTCTGAAAGCCACTCACAGAAAAAGGTTCGTGGGGATCAGGAGTCTCCTCTTTTTGACATGCCTTCAGAAGATCCTCTGAGATCTTTCAGTGAAGCTGCTCCTCCTCCATATGCAGATAATGATCTTCATGAATCAAACTTCCAAGTAGATACATCTCCAAGATCAGAGGAACAAGTGCAGTCTTCTGATGATATATGGCTTACTGTATCAGAGATTCCTCTTTTTACACAACCTACAAGTGCTCCACCTCCGTCTCGACCACCGCCTCCAATACCACGGCGCAATTCAAAATCAGAGGCAAGTTTCTTTGCTTCAAATGCGAGAAGGAAGGGTGATTGGTACTCCTCTTCCCCAAATCACAACCAGTATTCTCAGAGTCCTAAGCCTGTCCGTCCTGCAGTTAAAAGCCCTCCAGTCTCACAGTTGGATGAACTTGAGGATTTTGCCAGGGGTTGGCCCAGGAGTAGCACTGATGAAAATGCTGATGCTCTTTCTGGAGAAGAGATGAATGCAAATTCTGTAGCTGCTGCCTCAGCAGCTGCAATGAAGGAGGCTATGGATAGAGCCGAGGCCAAATTTAGACATGCTAAGGAAGTCCGAGAAAGGGAATATGCAAAATCTGCTAAGAATAAGGAAGCTGTACATCTGGAAAGGGATGAAGAAGCAATAAATGAAGTGCAGAAACGAGAGTTTCAAGAAAACCAGGAGAGACTAGAAAATGAGAGGCGACAACGGGAAAAGGAAGAGGAAGAAAGAGCACAAAGGAAACTTGAGAGAGAAAGGGAGAGAGCGAGGGAGCTTGAAAAAGAAAGGGCTAGGCAAGCGGTGGAAAGGGCTACTAGGGAAGCACGGGAAAGAGCAGCAGTTGGGGCACGTGACAGAGCAGCTGCCGAAGCTCATTTAAAAGCAGAAAGAGCTGCTGTGGAGAAGGCTGCTGCTGAAGCTCGAGGACGGGCTGAAAGGGCTGCAGTTCAGAGAGCACAAGCAGAAGCTCGCGAAAGAGCTGCAGCAGAAGCTAAAGAAAGAGCTGAAAAGGCAGCTGCAGAAGCAAGGGAAAAAGAAGCGTGTGAAAAAGCTTTTGCTGTGAAAGCTGAGGCTGAGGCACGACGACGGGCGGAACGAGCAGCAGTAGAAAGGGCAGCTGCAGAAGCTCGAGAAAGGGCAGCTGTAGAGGCTCGAGAAAGGGTAGCTGCTGCTGCAAGAATGAACCAACAAAGGAATGATAATGATCTTGAATCCTTTTTTAGTATGGGTAGAGCCAGCAGTGCACCAAAGACGAGAGCGAGTACTCCAGTGAGTAGCGAACATCATTAATATTCTTTGTTGTTCTTTATTTTAATTTTTTTTAATAAGTCACGATAAACCTTTGTCGTTCATTTCTGCTGACCTTTACTTCGTTCGCTGCCAATTTTAGGACAATGTATTTGATTCGCAATTCCAGACTAAGGCAGGATCTGAAGGGCCAAAATCAACGTCTGGTGTAGCATCCTCCAACATGAGGAAAGCATCTTCCACTACTAGTTTCGCGGATGATCTTTCTTCCATTTTTGGAGGTAATTCCTCGTGTCTTCATCCGCAAACATTTTGTATCTGATTTGGTTTTTAAGTTGTTCTCGTGGCTTTATTGTTTACTATTGAACTTCACCAGCTTCTGCATCATCTGGAGATTTCCAAGATGTTGAAGGGGAAACTGAAGAAAGAAGAAGAGCCAGACTTGAACGCCATCAACGTACACAGGAGCGTGCGGTATATATCCTGACAAATAATATTTTCTTTCTAGTCATGCTGGATATTTTACAGCTTTTAGCATGTAGTCTCTTGGTGTTCATTGTTTATGTATTTATTCATAGTTGATATGTATGTGCTCAGGCTAAAGCTTTGGCTGAAAAGAATCAGCGTGACCTTCAAGTGCTGAGGGAGCAGGAAGAAAGACATGTAAGTGCTGTTTTGACAAATAACTAGCAAAAGTTGTAAATAGAAATTTGCTGTTGATATGCTTGTCCTGCCTTAACCCAAAAGGTAGCCACTTGACTCTCATAGCCGTGTTATCAAAGGGTAAAAGCAGAAAATGCACTTAGGATGGGGCTTTAAGCCCAAAACGCAAATGAAACGCATGCTCTAACGAAGAAAAAATGAGGTATATATGTGTAGTTGAAGAATAATCACTATAAGCAGAAACAAAAATTATATGAATTATGTAATTGAAGAAATTACAACTAGATGAAAGATTTATTGTTTAGTGCTGCTCTCTTAGCAAGTAGTGGTTGGATTATTAACAAGCTCTTTTTTTTCTTCCTATAATTTAAAATTCACGAGTCCCAGAAATTAGCATTTCGTATGGTTGTGCGTGGCTCCTGTCAATTGTATGAACGATCGTAGATGTGATTAATTTGTCGACTTTTGAGATTATGCCACTACACTTAATTTTATTGTTCTTTTCTTATATGGACATGCCTCTGAGTTCTCAATTTTTTTGCTTAAATTTTGTGCTTGACAAGAATTGTATTAGAACTATTTTCCATTGACTGGTTTTGATATTATATCTTAACTTCATTCTTAATATTACCAAGCCATGAAATTTTTTGGTATCCATTTGTTTCCACTTGTAGTCACTAAATGTAGATACTTCCAAATTTCTAGGCTCTAGGAGTTGAGAGTGGCTTCATAAATGAAGATGTATCACATTGAATTAAAATAAGATGGCTGGAATGGAGGAATGTTACATAGTACTATATGATATGGAGATTATTAACAAATTCAAAGGCAAGTACAATTGAATAGTTGTGCGTCTAGAAATGTTGTAGGGAGTGAGTATTGGGATGTTATAGCTCCACATATCCGGAAGATGAATGTAGTGGAAATATGAGAGTTGATATGGACATAATATTGGACAAGATTAAAAATAAAAACATTTGATAGATGGTGCAAGTAGCACACAGAGGATAAGTGAAAGGTCGCATGCAATGATTTGTCATGTCCTATGTAGACGTCTATATTTATTGGTTCGTACTTCGTATGTGTGACAATATGATGATTGAATATGGGAAAATAAAAGATGGGTGAGGTAAACCTAAAATCACTAGGAGTATTGTTGTTTCAAAGGACTTATAGTCTTTCTGAACCGATGAAGACTTAGCTAAGAACAGAACATAATGGAAGCAAATAATTTAGTTGCTTTTACACTTATTATGTATGCTGTTTGTTAGGACTCTTTTGTTCTGGTTAAAGATTGGATATTCATCTAAGATAAATCTGAGATTCAGGGAATGTTTAGTTTTAGAGAACTCCTGAGAACTTATTCGAGGGTTATCTTTCGTGGTAACACATTTTTTGTTTTGTTTTTTGATGGGTCTAATCCCGTAGCCTCTCTAATAGAGATTATCCAATCGGCTTTTTTCTTATTATTCTTTCGGATATAGGGTACCACAACCTTTCTTGTTTCATTTTCCCGAAACATAAAGCAGCGAATTGGAGAATCAGAGTAGTACCTCTTGCTAATGACATACATAAAGATACCAGCTTCAAAGCCTATACAGAATAATATGCACGTGTAAGGTGACTAAACAACTAAGCTACTATTCACAATACAACGTTGAATCTATTACTGAAAATCCTAGTAAACACAGCCATTTTGATCAGCAACTCACTATTTGGAGAGTTGTGTTGCTGCTGCATGAAAGACACTCACATATTGCCTAAATAGATAATTTCTTAGTTTGGAATGAAAGAGACTGAATAGAGCAAGAATCAACATAAAGAAGTAATATAGCTAACTCAACTAATTCGGATTGAGTTGTAGTTGATTGATTGTGTTAATATGCGAAATCAAGGTAGCCATAGTTATTTATTGACTACAGCAGTACTTAGTTCGAAGTGCTGATTTTTTTAACGGTAGTTTTACGTGCTGAATAAATTGAGTTAAAGCAAGGAAAATTAATATTGCTCCTTGTTTCCTTGCCTCTATATGTCACCTTTTAGTGAATAAACATTGAGTCAAGTGTTGTTGGTTTCTTGGTTGAACTTGCATTCTAAAGATGAGCTTGCTTTTTCCTCGTTCCTCTTTAAGTTTTATTTTTATCGTCATCCTTTGCTTCTTTGACTGTTGCTGTTTATTCTTTATTCTTATTGGTTTACTAATTGTTGCAGAGAATTGCTGAAACATTAGATTTTGAGATCAAGCGATGGGCTGCTGGAAAAGAGGGAAATCTGCGTGCACTTCTATCGACTTTGCAATATGTGTGTTTGGTTTCCATACATAATTTGCCCATATTTTTTTTTATAAAATTCCCTTCCAATAAAACCCTTACCACCTGAAGGAATACTGGTTTTTCTTCTAAAATATAGATATAGAAATTTTAGGAGCAAAAAGAAAACATACAAACAACTTAGTCTGTCTATTGTCGTGTTTGGTTGCTAGTCAATCATATTTTCTTGGAGATAGTTACCCTCAGCCCTCCCACTTTGAAGACCATCATTGAAAAAGGAAAATGAAACTACCAGTTTCTGAAATGGAAATTCATAAGCCAAAGTGACTACGATTTCAAATCTCTTGGAAATCATAAACTTTTTTATCTAGTTTTGATTAGGTTATCTAGTTCTTGACTATCCTATTCCTTAAATGTTTGAACTTTCTTCACTTCTTAATAATAATATCATCCTGTTCAAAGTCACTTCAACTTTTTTTCTTCTCCTTATGATGTAATTTTCTCTCGTTTTTATTCATCAGGTGCTTTGGCCTGAATGTGGTTGGCAGCCTGTGTCCTTGACGGATTTGATTACGGGCGCCTCTGTCAAAAAAGTATATAGAAAAGCAACCCTGTGTATTCATCCTGATAAGGTGCAGCAGAAAGGTGCCACTCTTCAACAAAAATATATTGCCGAGAAGGTTTTTGACCTACTTAAGGTACTTAACAGTGGTCAATGCATCTTAGATTCATGTGCCACAAATTATTCTCTTTTTTGTTTTTTGGATGAGACATGTAATAGATTTCCAGCAACTGTCATGGTTTAATACTATTGTAAAGCAGATGCGAAAATAGACTCCTCTGTTAAGGCATGAAGAGTCTATCATTCCATTGTTGCTGTAGGCTTGGTGGACCTATTGACAGTCTATTTTTTCTGGTCATTATCATCCATGTGTTCCCGACTACTTCTTTTCTCCAATCTGTTGATTTTAAGTGGTCAGGATTTCTGTATCCTTTTACCTGAATTGCTTAGCTTGAGTTATTGCCTTACTTTTTGCCAAAATTATCATCGTAATATCCTTTTTCTGCCTTTGTTATTTCTGACAGCACAACTCTCTTTAGCTTATTCTCAAGTTATATTTTTCAGGAAGCATGGAACAAATTCAATTCTGAGGAACTCTTCTAGATGCTGCATTTGAGTAGCTGTAGCCCCCTTTTGGACTTTTCAATTGAAGAGGTGGGTAAATTTTCCTAAAGCAAGCTCGTCATTGCGATGTCTCTAATATCTAGCATTCCCCAGCATGTGGCGTTTGGTGGACTGCTAAAGATGGTCTTTTTGGCCATGATGATAAAGTAAAATTTTACCGTGTTGCTGTAAATTGATGTCAATGCCAGAGTCATGTGGGTAAGTGGCACTTGAAGTAACTGGTTGGTGTAGAATAGCATTGTTTCCAATCATGTTATGCTTCTATATTGCATTTGGTCACCGTCTCTCTGCATGTGATCATTTGTCGTCAATATTCTTTTTTGGTTTCTTTCCAGTTAAGCTTGCATTTGTTTGTACTTAAAGAGATGTCATTGTTGTTAGCTATATGTGTATTGGGTCGGATATATTTGTATGAAATCGGGTCGGTTACATCCAAGTGCAAGCGGGTCAAATATAACCTAGGGAAGTCAGAACGGAGATAGCATGCGGCCGAACTTTTCCGGTCCGAGATCAAGAGGTCGGGTACGACAGTTGGGGCAGCCGGGACAAGACAAACCGATATAACTGATCGAGGAATACTAAGAGATTAAGGACCGGCCTCGAACCGCATATCTCGCCACTCACCGGATATTTCGCCAGGAGTAATTATCTCAATCATCATAGCCGTTATGCCACGATTTAAGGAGATTCTATCCCGTGTTTTGGGGGATTTATCTTGTAATTAGTTATTTACCACATTCAGAACTCTTATTTTGGCCTATAAGAGGTATATTTCGTTAACCATTGGAGGCATCAGATTCTCTCAACTTAAGTTATTATTTCTCTAGTTGTTTGATACAACATTCACTGTCCATACGAAGATTCTGTCATTTTCATTATCTTTCTTCTTATCATAATATCTCAATTGCTTTCACCATATTGCTATTTAGTATCAAATTAGTTTACGGATCCTTAGCACTACGAACAAATTCAATTGTTATCCGGTTTTAAGGGTAAACAGTTTGGCGCCCACCGTGGGGCCAAGGATATTAGTGAACTTTTGATACATTCCTTTTCAAACACAACTTTACACTTGCTCTTTGCAGAAATTTCTATCTTTCAGGTCATAGATTAAGCATGGCACATTCACTTCCAACCAACAACGAAATCAACAACCAAGTTGAAAACAATGCTATACCCGAGCATGAAGCTCCAGTTGATGTTAATTCCCAAATGGCATTTGACGCCGATCAGACACCAGGTGAAAACCGTTCGTCACACAGCGTCCAAGGTGAAAACCGTTCGGGAATTCAGTAGAGCGGGGAAGACGCAATCAGCCTCAAGATGATATTCGACATGCTGCAGGCCCAGCAAGCAGCAATAGCACAACTGCAGAGCCGTACTCAGGACCCGGTTAGAACAGAAAATATTCCCCCACAGGCGACGCCCGTACAACTTGAACCGGTCTCTACACAACCGAATGAGGGTAGTACGGAAGCCAACTCCGGAATTCTTAAGATGCTGGAAGAATTAACCAAACCGGTCGAGACGGGGGAGAAAAAAATTGAAGCCAACAACAAAAAGGTCGAGACCTATAACTCGAGAGTGGATCAGATACCGGGAGCGCCCCCAGTTTTGAAAGGCTTAGACGCCAAAAAGTTCGTGCAGAAGCCATTCCCGTCCAGTGCCGCTCCGAAGCCGATCCCGAAGA
>MCJB01029386.1:16024-68931 GCA_002018475.1 Nicotiana obtusifolia | reverse complement strand
ATCTATCCAATGAACAGTAACTGTAATATAATCACAGTTATTTGTAGAACGACCCATATCAGTAGTAAGGCATACTCTAGTGTCAAAGTTATCAAATAAATATCTCAAATAATCTCTATATTCGTTTTTAAATTTAATAATATCATTTTTAACAATTGTTCTTGGAAAAACTTTAAAGGAAGGATTATATGTAGCATGAATATAACGAACAAAACTAGTAGAAGAAGGAAAACTATAAGGTAAACCCTCTACCGCAACTAGTTTAGCAATATTTTCCCTATCCCTTTGTTTATCATAACTAAGAATCCCTCCTATTGTTTGGTTAAGTTTAGCTTGGACACCCGAGGTTTCGTCATGTGCTACCCCCCATGCTCGGTTCCAAAACAAATACCCCCCGCCCGCATTGACCATTCCTTAGGATGTTTATTTCTTAAGTGAGTTCTAATTTTACCCGTCCCACCTTCATTACCCCCAGTTTTAAAAACCCACACCATTCCACAAAGACCACAAACAGTCGTTTGGTCTTCAATTTTCTTTTGTACAAATTCCCACACCTCAGATCTTTCCTTACGTTTAACCGAGGCTCTAGTGGGAGGTACAGGAGGCAAGTCGGACTGAACTTCAGGTGGACTAGCTTGAAATTCACGTTGTTCTTCTGAATTAAACCCAGTTTCATAATTAAATTGCGCTTCTACGTTTTGTGAATCAAGTGGATTATAAGAGCTAAAATCATGATAATATTGATTTTTATCAGAACTACCAACAATTCATTTACCTCTATTTCCCGAACGACCACGTGCCCTCCCCCCACTACTAGTTCCAATTGAACCTCTTTGAGAGATAATTATAGCAAATAAAATAAATATATCACAAAAATATAATAAAAGAGTAGAAATAGGAACGACCAACCAAATATAGCCGTATAATTGAGGTGAAGTTGATACTTGAACCTTCAGTTGATAGCAACTCCAATTAAAACTTGATAAATAATCAAAATTGTATAATTTACACAAATAGCCAAAGTAGCAAAATAGCAATATTATAGAGAATTTGAGAGAATTAGAGAGAATTGGATGATTTGTGTGAAAAATATGATGAAATAATGGGGTATTTATAGGAAAAAATAGTTAGGGGTGGTTATGCGGTAAAATGGCCATTTTTGGCCGTTGGCCAACGGCTATTTACTCAATAGAGCCGTTGGCCAACGGCTAGTTTTTAAATTTCTCCAGTTTTTTGTTTTTTTTTTGGTCTGGTCCGGTAACGGCCGGTTCCGGGTCATTTTTCATCCGGTTCTACCGGTCCCAAACCCCTAGACCATCCTGCTACCCGGCACCGGCTCCCTCCCCCTCTTAAAAGGTCCGGTTCACACCGGTCGAGGCCGGATTCCGGTCTGGTGTGAACAGACCAATCGCCACTCTTAGTCCTTAGCACGTTCGAGGATGAACGTATGTTTAAGTGGGGGAGAACATAACGACCTGAACGATCGTTTTGAGCTCTAGCGCGTCGTTCAGCGGTTTGAGGCCTTGAGTAGCTTCACTTCAGGAACTATGACTTGTATGTGTGGTCGGAATTGAATTTCGGGAAGTTCGGAGTTGATTTGGAAAGAAAATTCTAATTTCGCAAGCTTTAAGTTGAAAAAAAATGGACTAAGGTTTGACTCTCGAGTAAACGACCTAAAATCGGGATTTGAAGGTTCCAATCGGTTCGTGTGAGATTTCGGACTTGGGCATATGTTCGGGTTGAGTATCGTGTGGTTTGAGAGTATTCCGGCGCTTATTATGGGAGGTTGGCATTTTAAAGGTTTAAGAATTTCATAAGTTTGGCTGGATATGGATTTTGATGTTATCGATGTTCGTTTGAGGTTCCGAGCCTTGGAATAGTTTCGTTATGTCATTTATGACTCGTGTGCGAAATTTGAAGTCATTCCGGATTGATTTGATACGTTTTGACACAAGATATAGAATTTGGAAATTGAAAAATTTATAAGTTTGATTCGAGGCACAATTCATGATTTTGATATTGTTTGACGTGGTTTAAGGTTTCGACTAAGTTTGTATTGTATTTTGAGATGTGTTGGTACGTTTGGACGGGGTCCTTGGAGCCTCGGGTGCGAATCAGATTGAAAACAAATCGAGTTTGGACTTGGGAGAGGTGCTGAGGCAGCTGGGATCTTGTGCAATCGCTCCTGCATGGAAAGGGCCGCAGGTGCGAGACTGCAGAAGCGGCCCTGGTGTCGCAGAAACGGTTGGGCTTAAGGTTGGTTGGAGGAGCAAGTGTGAGGCGTTTACCGCACCTGCGAGCGCACAGATGCAGGCGAAGGAGCGCAGAAGCGGAGGTGGTCTGGGGTTGGAAGATCACAGGTGCGGGTGTTGTGGCAGACCTGCGGACCGCAGGTGCGGTCGTGGGCGCGCAGGTGCGGAGGGCTGCTCGAGCTAGGGAGTCCGCAGATGCAGGTGATATCCGCAGAAGCGGATGCGCATCTGCTATTGAGGTCTCACAGAAGTGGAAAGTTGGCACCTTGGGGGAAGCAGCATATGCGAGGTGGCTTCCGCAGAAGGGGCTACTGATCCGCAAGTGCGAAAGGTCGCTTGGCAGTGTACTCTTTTAAGAACGGGATTTGGCCCATTTTCTCTCATTTTCATTTGGTTGGGCGATTTTTAGAGAGCTTCATGGGTATATTTTCATCAAGCAACACAAGGTAAGTGATTCACATCTATTGCAAGTTAAATACATGATTTATATATAGATTTAAACATGAAAATTAGTAGAAATTTTGGATTTTGGTAGAAAACCTAGAATTTGGTATTTTTGGATTTTGACCACGAAATTGGACATGGAATTAGGAATAAATTATATATTCGAGTCGTGGTGTTATGAGTAAGATTTATCTTCAAACAATTTCGGAATCCAGGCACGTAGGCCCGAGGGTTGACTTTATCGCCTTTTGAGCGGAATTTGGGATTGTTATTAATTGATTAATTATGGGTAAAGAGTATATATTTATGGATTTGCACATTTTTTTAACAAGTTTTGGAGAAACGGACATCGATTTGAGGTGTTTGAGAGGTGTTGGACTCGGTTTTGGAACTTCGAAGCAACGTAAGTCTCCTGTCTAACCTTGTGAGGGGGAAACTACCCCTAGGTGATATTTATTGTTATGTGCAACTAGTTATGGATGCTATGTACGCACGAGGTGACTAGAGACCGTATGTAGCTAAAGCATGTTTAGGTCCGGGTAGACTTAGGACTTTATAATACATAATTAAATTATTTGAACTCGTTCTGCTAGCTTAATTAATTAAAGTTATAACTGAATTTGATTTAGAAATAAATATATGTATACTAGGTCGAGCCTTAACACTTTGAGTAGTGGGCGAGTTATTTGAGGAATGGTAAAGATTATATTCATTTTGTGCTCATGTGTTGTATTATAAACACGTGTCACGTAATTCGGTAACCTCCTTCCTTTTCTTGTGGAGCGGGCCGAACGCCTCGACAGTATTTAGATGCATTTATTATTCGTGCTGCACGACCCTCGGCAGTGTACACATTATTCTGGATCTGGCCGAACGACCTCGACGTAATTGTGCGTTATATCACTAGTAGTCCAAATGTTCACGAGATAAACTTTCCACCGATGCCCCGCATTTTATGGTATTCCTTATTTATTTGGTATTGGCACTTGGCATTTTCTGAGCTATTAAGGTAGAATACAAGATTGAGAAATTTACACTTTAAAAGGAATAATTGGAAAATTATGAAATTACAGATTCACTCCACTATTGCTGTGCACTTCATCTCTATTATGAATTATCATATTAATTTATTGGACCTCTAGTAAGTATCGATGTCAATCCCTCATCACTATTTCTCCGGGGTTAGGCTAGATACTTACTGGGTACGCGTTGATTTACGTACTCATGCTGCATTTCTGCACAAAATGTGCAGGATCTGACAGGTTCATTTGGTGATCATCATGGCGTGTAGGCGCATCTGTTGAGGAGACTTTGTGTGAGCTGCAATCCAGGCTACGCATTGCAATCCACCGAGTCTCCATCGTACTATTTATTTTATCTTATCTTATTTACATTCTGTACAGAGGTTGTATTATTATTGTACTCCTTAGAAAATGCTCATGTACTTGTGACACCGAGTTTAGGGGGTTCCTACAAGTTGTTCATCATTGTATTTCGTGTATATATTACCATTTACTCTGTGAATTCTATTTTATACTATTAAATTAATTGGAATTATGATTTTAAAGTAATAAAATGAGTAATCAAATTGGTAAATCATTATTGGCTTGCCTGGCGGCGGCATTAGGTGCCATCACGACCTATAGTGAATTTTGGGTCGTGACAACGAAGCGGTACCTCGGTAACGCCCCTGTTGTGTATTTACTTTTGGGACTACGAGACGATACCTCATGAGCGCCCATGTTGTTTACCTCTATTTGTTGTATTGTTGTTGTTTCTTAACTTGTAGGAATCTTGTTTGCCTCACGTGATGTAGTTGTCTTGTTGAATCTCGTGTCGTTGTCTTCTGTAAATTCTCATTGTTCACTTTTCAGTCATTACGTTATACTATTATATCTTCTGCCTTGTTTCCTATTATTTCTAATAGGCCCTGACCTGATCTCGTCACTACTCTACTGAGGTTAGGCTTGGCACTTACAGGGTACCGTTGTAGTGTCCTCACACTACGCTTCTGCATATCTTTTTGTACAGATCTAGGTACTGCTTACCAGACCAGGTACCAGTGAGCTAGCCCGTACGTGGAGACTTCAAGGTACATCTGCTTGCATCTGCAGACCTCGGAGTCCCCCTCTATCTTTATTATGTTGTTCTCCTCATTCCTCATTAGACTATGATGTATAGAGATATTTAGTATTTTCTCTTTAGATCTTGCGACTTATTTATACCGAGTTTTGGGAGTTGTAACTATTTTGAATCGCAGTTTTATTTATTTCAAATGATGAGGTTTCTGTTTCAGCTTATATTCAGTTATTCCGTATTATTGTTAGGCTTACCTAGTCTTAGAGACTAGGTGTCATCACGACTTCCTACGGAGGGGAATTGGGGTCATGACAAAATTCCTCTCCAGCTCCAGCTTCTCTTGGCGATCGCGATCCGTCAACCACGATCGCGATACTTACCAGAAACCAACATCATCAAAACACCCAAACTTGGTCCGAAACCACCCCGAATCTCACCTGAGGCTCCGGGGACCCCGTCCAATCACACCAACAAGTCCCAATACCTTATACAAACTTATCTAAAGGCTTGAAACGCCATGAATAACATCAAAATCATGAATCGACGATCAAAATCTTTCTTTCAACTTTCAAACTTTAAAACTTCGGCGCACGCGTCTAAATCATATCAAAATATTCCGGAATGACGCCAAACTTCATGCACAAGTTACAAATCACGATAAGAACCTATTTCAAGGCTCGAGACCCCAAATGGACATCGATAACATAAAAATTTACTTCAAGCCAAACCTAAGAAATTCTAAAACCTTCAAAATGCCAATTTTTCACAATAAGCGCCGAAATGCTCCCGGGCAACCCTATACTCAACCCGAACATAGGCCCAAGTCCAAAATCATAATACGGACCTATTGCAACCTTGAAATCCGGATTCTGAGGTCGTTTTCTCAAAATTCAAACCTTA
The DNA here is from genome assembly GCA_002018475.1 of Nicotiana obtusifolia. NCBI lineage: Eukaryota > Viridiplantae > Streptophyta > Magnoliopsida > Solanales > Solanaceae > Nicotiana > Nicotiana obtusifolia. Next base: position 63,256 of record MCJB01029386.1, on the reverse strand, counting down.
GTCAATTCTTCCAACTTAAAACTGCCGAAATTAGAATTTTTCTTCCGAATAAACTCCAAACTTCCCAAAATCTAATTTCGACCACACGTACAAGTCGTAATACATGAAGTGAAGCTACTCAAGGCCTCAAACCGCTGAACAACATGTTAGGGCTCAAAACGATTGGTCGGGTCGTTACAAAAATGATTGAAGGTGCCATTGCTAAAGCATTGAAATCTCATGTGCAAGACTGAGGACCGAGTCTCGCTGGATTTGGGGTACTAGTTGTTCCCTTGTTACTTTTACTAGTATTAGAATCGCGCGATGCGCGGTCAATATTAAAGAATATTAATTATTTAAAATTCAAATTTATCTTTTAAGTGTATTATATTATGTTGCATCAATAAAATTTTAAATGACATTTTACTTCTCAGTACAATATTTCATTAACTAAACTATATGTAATTAAAGAAAATAAATTATATAGTCATCATGCAATATTTTTGTTTCTTGTTGTTCTTTATTATAATTTTTAATATTTAATATTGTTACATTATTAATATGATGATTTATTAGCACATCACTTGGCTTAATATCATTGTCCATTACTCATTTTAATATAATATTTCTTACTTCTCAAAAAATTATTTTTGGATATTATTTATTGTTCATATTATCTATTTTCATCTTTGTACATTATTTATACTGTATTATTATAATTAGTTTTCTTAATTTTAAGTTCTAAACTCAAAAAGAAACTAATTATTATCTAACCCAACTAACATTGTCCTAAATTGCCAAGTGGCCTATTGTGATACTGCTACTTGGCTTAATGTGAAGGTTTTTTCCTCTTCTTTTAATTTTTTTTGTGTGTGTGTGTGTGTGTATCTTACTTCTCAAAAAATTATTTTTAAAATATTATTTGTTGTTCATATTATCTCTATTTTCATCTTTGTACATTTTTTACATTGTATTATTATATTTAGTTTTCTTCATTTTTTTGTTTTTTATTCAAATCCACTAGGCATCATGCCTAGCGTTAATTTTCATATAGATAACATAAAGTACAACAATGGAGGGGGACATAAACCTTACCTCCTGATAGAAAAAATGTGCACTCTTGGGCATCCAATCTTGACGACCAAGTATGCCTAAATAGCTATGATGGGTTAGACCTATGATGATGTAATGATTGTCTATCTTTAACATCGATAGACAATCATATATACAAAAACAGTGTGAAGTGAATCTAGGTCAACTATAAAAAAAAGTACATGTGTTCCTAAATCTACTAAGTGAAAGATTTGAAATAGTATCCTCCCTGTATGATAGGATCTATTTCTAGCAAAAAAGAGGTGTTCTAAGTGATATGTCATAAAAGGAGATAGTAATCTTCAATTTTGCTTTGACATTGATAGCAAAGAAAGTAAGGTTGAAGATGGCTAACAAAGGATGGCCATATAATTGGGGGTTGATGTTGGCAATGTCTGATGTTGCTGATACTACTATTGTTGTTACTGTTGTTGCTTTTGCTGCTGTTGGTGCTACTATTGTTGCTGCTGCTGCTTATGTTGAGTTTGTAAGGAAGCTTCATTTGTATCTGCTGGTTAGCTGATAGACACCTTATGTTGCTGCTGTGACTGTTAGTGGAGGGCTGTATAATTCCTGCCTTGTGTTTGTGAGCATTCTGCACTGCAATGCATGCTTGGATGTCCTGATGTATCTGCATCTTCTGCTTGGCTTCTGTGATTTGTGGGTGCTGCTGAAGTAGTGATTGTCTATTGTTGATGCTGTTGCTACTTCTAGAGAATTGCGTGATGCCTTCCTTTTGTTAGTGAGAAGGCTGCCCTTGTTTTTCTGAGATTTACAACTTCTGCTGAGGTGTTGAGTGTCTGCAGTTGTTATTGTTGCTGCTGGTGTTGTAGTTTCTGTGAGGTTGTGAGTGCTGCTTCTGTTGATTGCTTTGTATTATTGTGGTTCGTGGCTTCTACAAAGCTAATGAGTGTCTGCTCCTTTTGCTCCTGTTACTACTGTTGCTGCTGATAGTGTTGTTACTATTGCAGTTGTCCTTGTTGCTACATTTGTTATTGGTGCTGTGAGCCTGTAAGTCAGCTGTCTGATGCCTATGTGAAGGGATCCATAGCAGTTGTTGCAGCTGCAGTAGAATGAGCTCTAAAAGTGCTAATACCACACACTGTAGCTGTAACAACCTCCTGGACCCTTCCAAATTGTCTGTTTTTGTTGTTCTTCTAACTGACTGTTGCTTTGTTTCTGTGATTTGTAGTTGCTGTTGAGGTGATAGTTGTCTTTTGCTGTTGTCATTGCTGCTACTTGAAGGCTGTGTACTATCTGGCTTATGCTTGTGAAGAGGTTGTATTGTATTATTGGCCTTCACTGCAATACTGACAGTTGGGTACTGATGTTGGCTTATTCTTGAGAGATGAGTGTCCATCTTGCTGTTATTGCTGGCATTGTTGCTATTGTTGTTGTTGCTGCTGTTGCTAGAACTGTTGTTGCTGATGCTGCTGATGCTACTGTTGTTGCTGCTGTGAAATTCACCTACCAACTGTATCAATGACTTGTGTGCATTTATTCTATCTATTTTTTGAACTTCTATAACTGGCTTCAGTTGTGGTGTTGTGCTTTGTGGCAGCTGCTGAATTGATGACTGTCCTCTGCTGCTGTTGGTGTTGTGACTGAAGAGCTATATATGGTCTGCCTGATGGTTGTGAAGAGACACAAGATTATGAGATTGTGTGTTAGTTGGCTGATGCATGTGTGAGGACTGCTTGGTGTGTGTGAGGACTGCTTGGTGTGAGCTGGTGGTTGTCCACTGCTGCTACTTTTTCTGCAGTATTCCTGCTGAACACTGCTATTACTACTGTTGTTGCTGCTACCAAAACTGCTGCTTCTGTTACTAAAGGGCTGTGTATTGGCTGTGTGGAGAAGCTGCACAGTGCTGAGTCCAGCTGGTACTTGTCCCCTGCTGCTACTGGAGGTCAGTTGTATAACCAGTGCAATGGTATTGTTACATCTGTAGTAGTACATTTGACAATCCAGCCTTCCTGCAAAATTAGCAAACATGTTATGGGAGTAGAGGGCCAGGGAGGTTGCTACAGTTGCTAGAGAGATCTGCACTGGGTCTTCCTGCAACAGAACAAACAGAGAGATCAGAACAAACAGAGGTATGAGGTAAAGTGTTTCTATTCTGTTGCAGAAGTTACTGCTCCTGTTGGTGTTACTGTGTTTTAGTTGTGTGGTGAGTTGAACTACTGTTACTTCCCTCAGTTGTATGTTCATGTTGATCATCTGCATTGTGAAGTACCATGTGTGATGGGAAGTTGAGTTTTTTAGACTTCCTGTGCCTAAATGCATGAATGCCTTTGCTATCCATGCAGACTTGTCCCCTTATGTGTGCAGGTAGTTCCCTTTGGCTATTGTAGTGTCTTAGGGAATAAAAATCATGGCTCAATTTCGACAGGGTATCAGCTGGACCATTGGCTCAAAACCTTCACAGTGTTGGCTCAGATTCTTGATTTCCTGTATTAGCATATGTAAGGTCCATGGTGGCTTAGACGGGCTTCTTAGCCATTGAGTGAGCAGCTTAGAGTCTGTTTCTAGGTGGATCTTGGTGTAGCCATTTTGCATACACCAGTTGATGCCAATGAGGGCTGCTTGAGTTTCTGCTAAGTTATTAGTACCCTCTCCCAGTGGACTTGAAATGGCATGAATGAAATGACCTTGCTGGTCCCCAATAATGACCCCTGCTCCTATTTTCCCTGGGTTGCCTAAAGCACTGCCATCTGAGTTGATTTTGACAAAACCAACTGTTGGCTTCAACCAAACTACTTGCTGCACATTAGTGTGATGTTGTAAACTCTCTATAGCCATGTACATTTCTGGCCAGGTGGTTGGCTATGTGATGTTAGCATAAGAGGTTCTGAGCAAGAGAAGCAGATCGGATGTGATTGAGTATAGTGCTCTAGTAATTGATGATGATTTTCCCCCATATTTGACTGCACATCTTTTCTTCCACAAATTCCAACATATAATGATTGGCAGTGTGTCTAAGACCAATTTGTGCACCTCATTCTCTCTTTTTGCAGCCACCAGTTTATTAGTTTCATTGTTAGGGGCTGTCTGTGATTTTGAATGCCAAATGGTGCATTGAAGTGCTTCCAGATAATCTGAGCAAAATGACCTGAGTTGAATATGTGCGTCGCTGTTTCATTCCCTACTTTGGTGCAACATACACATTTGTTAACACTTGGAGCTCCAAACCTAGCTACTCTGTCATCTGTGGGCAGCTTTTTCCTCAGTGCTCTCCATAGGCAAAAGGACCATTTGAAGGGTATTTTCTTGTGCCAGATCATCTAATTTGTGAGCAGCACCTGGTTCCTTTCTCTCAACACAGTCCATGCTGATGCACAGAAGAATTCCCCAGAAGCAGAAGGCTGCCATATTGGTGTGTCATTAATATGGGGGTTATAATGGATTTTAACTTGGAGAATGTGTGAGATTATGGACAGAGGATCTATTTGAGATGTTATTTGACTGAGTTTCTGGATGTCCCATTGCCCATTAGTCCATTATTGTGAGACCTTGATGTTGCCAGACCTGCCCTATCCGTGTCTGAAATTAGCTAGGTGCCCAATACCTAACCAATTATCCCAACAGAAACTGAAATTTCCTGAGTGCAGTCTCCATCGAATGGGATAATCAGCAGTTTCTTTGTTGAGCATCATTCTTCTCCATGTCTGTGACTATCTAGAGCCCTATTTTTTTGATCTAGGGTGTGATCTCTTACAGTATTTGGCCAGTAAGAAATTGCTCCATAATGTCTGCTTGATCCTGAATCCCCACCATTGTTTGTATTCCATAGATTTACAAATCTCTGCTATAGGTCTCAGTCCAATGCCCCCTTCTTCCAGTGGGTATGATAGTGTGTGCCATGAAGCCCAATGGTATTTGTTCCTTTCTTTGTTCATTCCCCAAAAAAAGTTAGCTGCCAGTTTCCCTATCTGTTTAAGGACGGCTTTTGGAGGTGTGACTGCTGATAGCAAGTGGATAGGGAGTAATTGCAGGACATGCTTGATTAAGGTCAGTCTACCCCCATAAGATAATAATCTGCCATGCCAACCTTTTATCCTACTTACCACCTTAGAAATGATACCATTGAAGTGCATAATCTTTTTCCTGCCAGTGTATAGGGGGCAGCCTAAGTATGTTAGAGGGGATTCCTTTTTGGTAAAGCTTATGACCTGCTGGATTCTCCTGATAGTATATTGGAAAGCAGAGGGTGCAGTCATAAAATGACTTTTGCTTTTGTTGATCTGCTGCCCAGATGTCTACTCATAACCTTGAAGGACCTTTACGGTCTTCTTTAGAGAAGTTCTGCAGCCTGAGGTGAAGATGATCACATCGTCTGCAAAACTCAGGTGTGTGATTTGAGGTCCTCTTTTTTCCATATAGAAGCCATTAAAGAGCTTATCATGTGTGAGGTTGTTGAGCATCCTAGACAGTAATTCAGCTCCCAGAATGAAGAGTGAAGAGGCCAGAGGGTCCCCTTGTTTTAGACCTCTAGTGGAATGAAAGAAGCCGAATCTTGTGCCATTGACTATGATAGAGTACCAGTTGTTGGACATTGTTCTCCACCATGTCAATTATTCTTTCACTAAAACCCATTCTTCTCATCATTATACATGTGAAGGACCAAGATACTCTGCCATAAGCCTTTGCCATATCCAATTTGATCACTACATTACCACCTATGTTTGGCTTCTTGATTCCCTGGACAATCTCCTGGGCAAGCATAATATTCTCAGAAATACTTCTGCTTTTGATAAAGCTAGTCTGATTTGGGGAGATGATCTTGGGGAGAATAGGTGCAATTCTTTTGGAAATAATCTTGGATATAATCTTATTGATGAAATTGCTCAGACTTTATAGGCCTAAATTCTGATAAAGTGTTATGGAATTCCACTTTAGGTATCAGCACCAAGCATGCTTGTGTCATGTACCTAGGCTTTGATTGACCACAGAAGAATGCCTTCACCACATTGAAGAGATCAAACTGGATGATATCCCAGCAATGCTGGAAGAATTTTCCATTGAGGCCATCTGCAGCACTGGATGGATTCATTGAGAAAACAGTGTCTTTGAGCTCCTCCATTGTAGGATCTTTGCTGAAATGATGATTATCTTCTTCTGTAACCAGTGTAGGGATGCAAGATAGGAGATCTTCCCTGATGGCTCCCCCAGGGTTAGTGAACAAGTTGTGGAAATGGTCACAGGCAGCTTCACCTATTGCTTCATCTCCATATATCCAGTCATTGTCTTCATTTTTGATTTTGTGGATATACAGCTTTCTTTTTCTACCTCTGATCAGGCTATGGAAGTATTTGGTGTTGGCATCTCCATCCTTAAACCGTTGTAATTTGGTTTTTTGCTTCAGGACAGCCTCTTCAATCTTCAGATGTTTGACATATTGAGCAGTGAGTTCATGGGAAATTGTTCTATCTGATTCTTTGTTAGACTGTGCCCAGGTCTCTTCTGCTTTTCTGACTTTCTCTTCAAATTCCTTGACTTTCTGGAAAATATCCCCATATTCTTGTCTGGACCATTTGGATAGTTCTTCGCAAAGTGCTTTTGTTTTTTGATGGAAAATACACATTGCATTTCCAGTGACTGGTGTATTCCAGACTTGTTGTACCCGTGGCAAGAAGGTTGCATTTCCTGTCCAGCAGTTCAGGAATTCAAAATACTTAGTGGCATTGTCCTGTCTGACATTGATTTCCATGAGAAGGGGGGAATGATCTGATCTTGTAGATGCTAGATGTGTAATGGTATTAGCAGGGTGTGCAGCAAGCCAGCTATCATTGGCCAGTCCCCTATCCAGTCTTTTCCAGACAATTGAACATGGGCCTCTGCCATTAGACCAAGTGTATCTAGGTCCATAGTATCCAAGGTCAGTGAGTCCACAGTCTTCAATCATGCTAAGAAACTCCAGGCTTTTGTTGAGTTGGTATGGAATACCCCCTATCTTTTCTTCAATTAATGCAATCACATTGAAGTCCCCAATGGCACACCATGGTACACTAGAGTTTTGTGCTTTGTTCCTTAACTTGTCCCACAGTGGTCTCCTCAAAGGAGGTTTGCATTTAGCATATATGACTGTGAGGTGGAAGATTTCAGCAGCTTCAGCATGCTTTAACTCAGTTGTGACTTGCTGTTCATCTTGGTCTGTGATAGTACCAGAGAAATCCTTATACCAGAAAATCCATATCTTATCATTGATGTGGTAAGCTACATGATGCATAGATAGTTGGTTTTGGTATTAGATGATGTGTGAAGAGTCTAGGAATGGTTCTAGAATAGCTATGAGGGAGAGTTTATGGATTGTTTTAGTGTTTTGAGTCTCTCAATGGCTCCAGAGGTTCTAATACCTCTGACATTCCATATTAGTGTACTGATCATTAAAACATGGAGGGGGGTTAGGAGTTTGGTAGGTCAGTGCTCCTTCTATCAGCCATGTTTCTTGTGATCCTTGGTGACGGGTTATATGTTCTAGAAGATAATACCTGGTTCTAAATGATATCATTTTGATGGTGTTCCCCATTAATGGCTTCTACAAGGAGATCATAATGTTGGTCCTCTTCTGTGGCATCACTGAATTCAGCTTCTTCCTCAAAGCCTCCACTCATCTCATCCTCTAAGAGAATAGGTCTATATTCATCATGTTGTGAAGAATATTTTAGAGGGCACTCTTCTAGTGGAGCAGGAACTAGAGTAGTGTGTTTATTCAATTCCTCCTGCCTGTCCTACTCATTGGCATGTAACAAAGGTTGTGAAAGGTAAGGGTCTGGCACAGGGTCTCTATATGCCTGCGATTTGTTGGCAGTATCTACATTAGGGTTCCTTTTCAAGTTGGCAGCTAGGCTTTGGTATGGAGTAGTAGGTTCCTGAAGGTGCTGATCTGTTGTAGGTTTATTGATTGAGATTCCTGTAAACTTTTTTCTCATGGCTTTTCTCTTTTTATGGCTTGGCTTATTTTTGGATTTAAGGGATTGTATGCTGAAATCTGACACCGCAGGGGCTTTCCCTTTAGGAGTCTTTTTATAGCATCTTCCTGCTGATCAATTTGGTATTCATCTGAGGTGGTTATATCACGAATCTCTTTTCCCATTCCGACAACTGTATGGAGCTCTGCAGTAACTGGTGTAGGGGCATTGGGGGGGGGGGGCATCCTATGGTCAATCAATTGTGCTCTAGCACACTCATGCAAAACATGAGGAATCCCAACCCCTATAGGTATCCCTTCCTGCAAAGAATTGGTTTTCTCCAGACATTTCTCCTTTCCTCCATCAACTTCATTAGTAGTAGAAATAACAGGAGGTTCATGGGGATGGGATACAATGTTGGTACCTCCAGAGGTATGAATGAAATTCAATGCTTCTGGGGGTACCTGATGAGATATAGAGGGTATACCTGACAGTGTAGTTCTGGTGATTTCCTATGTGGGTACACCATCAACGAGTTGTGTTGCAATTTGCTTTGGTATGTATATCTGTTGTTGCTTCTTGTTAGTTCGAGAATTACCTTTGAAATGCTTCTTTTTCTGTGTTTGTCATTCCTCATTTGATGGAGGTGCTCCTTGAGTTTGGTGCTCTCTGCTTTTTTGATGTTCCTCAGCATTTTGATTACTACTCTGTTCCTTTACTGTCTCATTTGCCTTGTAGCTCTGTGGTCTTGTCTTGTTTTGTCCTCTGGGCTGATTTTCTATGGTGTTGATTAAAGTGGTGGCTTGTGAGCTTTTCTCTGCAGCTGGTATTTCCTCCTTTCTTCTCTGATTTTCCTCATCTTTTTGCTTAGCTTGATAGACTTGAAGTGAGTGGCCCTGATGTCTGCAGTATGTGCAATACTCAGGAAGATTATCATATTGTATCTGGAGCCATTTTCCTTCTCCGTTGACATCATCATCATATCCTAGCCATACATGAGTAGGTATGTCTTTGGTGAGGTCAATCTGCATCTTGATCTTAGCAACACTACCTCTTGTCTTTTGGAAAGAAGCCAGATCCAGAAACAAGGCTTTACCAACGGGGGATAGCAGTGGAGTCAGAATCTCCATATAGTATAAGTGCCATGGTAGTTCTGGAATACCAATCCATATAGGGACTATTGGTGAGTCCTCATTAGGCTTGAAGGCTGGGTTCCATGCTTCTAGTTTCATCATTTGGCCTTTGTATATACATATATTGCTTGGTCCATACTGTAGCATGATCATATTCATTATCAAGATCAATGTAGACTGTCCTGGCATTGAAGTGAGAAATCTTTACCCCTCCTCTGAGTACAGTTTAGGCTATGAAACTCTTTCTAATCACTTCCATTCTGGACATGGTGTTGAGGAACTTTCCTATCACTGTGAATTTACATCTGGATACAAACTTAACCATCTAATCCTCCCTTTTGAAAAGCACAACAGGCCTGCCTTGTTTGGTGGTAATGATTGGTGGAGTGAATTGAATTGGGGTAATTTCTGCTTCATGTCTGGCTCTCAATCTAGTAATATATGATTGTGTGACAGTAGGTGGGGAAGGAGTGGTGTTGGTTTGTATTTTGGGTTTTGTGGAAGTGCTAGGAAGTTGGGATTTGTTGATATTAGCCGCTACTGCTTGAGTTGCTGGTATGTACGAGGTAGTTGGTTCTGTGTCCTTAGTTGGTAGTTTTAAGCTTCTTTTGGGATGTTTTGGCTTGTCAAAGTTGGAGGAGACCTTGATGGGAGCTTGAGTTGAGGTTGATGGCAGTGTCTTAGTGCGTTTATCAACATCAGAGATGAGGATGGCAGATTGTAGCTACTGTTGGTGCTGCTGTTGTTGAGCAGATTTTGCTGCTTCTGTAGTAGCCACAAGACTAGTAGTTGTTGTAGTCTTTTGGATTGCTTGGGACAGTAGGTGGGCCTTGTACAACTACTGAGGTATCACATCAACACTGTTGACCTGCTGTACTTCAGTGGGTTGGGGAATTATTTGATTTCCATCTCTCTGATGCAATTCTTGTGCTTTTGCTTGACGACTAGTTTCCTTTTGACCTTGAGAAGGTTTAGGAGTGGCATGATCACACAATTGAGCTGCTACAATGTCATTGACATTTCGTCGAACATCTGGTGTGCTCGACTCTGTCAGATTTTCCTTTTGCAGTGTTGTGGAGATCGATTCAACAAAAAATGGAATTGAGGAGGGGGAAACAATCTCCTGAACATCAGGAATCTTTTGGCATTGGTCCTGAACCAGTTGGTTTAGTGGAAGATCAGTCGCGGTCAACTGATGCATTTCTGGATAATGCAGTTGGTCGGAGCTGCTGATTTCAGCGGCGGAAACTTCCAAGTTTTGGAGAGGAGGTCGGAGTGAAGTTGGAGAAGAATCTCCAACACCTAGAATGAGTCGATTTGGTCCAGAACCGATCGAGCAAATGTTTGGAGCTCCCAAGCTATTTTGCGCTACAGTAATCCCTCTGCTCCTTTGAAAATCTGTAGCAGCTGAGGAGTTGTTTTGAGATGCTGCTTGTTGGGGATGATGCGCCATATCAAGATGAACATTTTGGGGCCGGTCTGGTGGTTTTCCACCGGCTGTTGACAGAGAATCAAGCATCTAAGCTCGACGATGACACTGTTCACTTTAGGGTTTGTACGGAGAGGTTTTTGCAGAGGAGTTTTATGTGACTTCTTCTTCATTTTGAATTTTAAATTCAAAAAGAAACTAATTTTTACCTAACCTAACTAACATTGTCCAAAATTGCCAAGTGGCCTATTGTGAGGCTGCTACTTAGCTTAATGTGGATGCTTTTTCCTCTTTTTTAAAAAATATATAGATTCTTCAATTTTTAAACTTATCAATAATATCTTTGTGTATTATATACATAATTTATTATATTTTCTGAATTATTCAAAGTTGAAATATCGTCATATTATCTCTATTTTCATCTTTGTACATTTAGTATATAATATTATTATAATTAAGTTTTTCATTTTGAATGTTACATATAATCGAAATATCATGTCATGTCAACACTTCCCAATTTATGATAGAATAGGTTTTAGAATAAATATTTTTTAATATACAAAAACTATTGTTTCTGTGAAAAATAGTTAAGTATGTTTATGTCCAAATTCAAAAAGAGTCACTAATTATTAGCAACAAATTATGTATAGTTTTAATTTCAACAAAAACTAATTATTACATCATCTAACTAACTTTGTCCTAAATTGCCAAATGGCCTATTGGAGGCTGCCGCTTGGCTTAATGTGGGAGATTTTTTATCTCCTTTTAATAATATATAGATATAGATATTTTTTACTTCTCAAAACTTTATTTTTAAAATATTAATTAGTGTTCATATTATCTCTATTTTCAGCTTTATACGTTTTTTATACTGTATTATTATAATTAGTTTTCTTTATTTGAATTTTAAATTCAAAAAGAAACTACTTGTTATCTATTTAACTACCATTGTCCTAATTGCCAAGTAGCCTATTGTGAGGCTGCTACTTGGTTTAGTGTGGAGGCTTTTTCATCTTCTTTTAATAATATATAAATTCATTAATTTTTTAAACTTATCAATAATATCTTTATGTATTATATACTTAATTCATTTTATTTTCTAAATTATTTCAAAGTTGAAATATCATCATATTATCTCTATTTTCATCTATGCACATTTTTATACTATATTATTATAATTAGTTTTTTTCTATTTGAATTATTACATATAATCGAAATATTATCATGTCATGGCAACAACTTCCCAATTTATAATAGAATAAGTTTTAGGATAAATATTTTTTAATATATAAAAATTATTATTTCTTTAAAACAATTAGATAAGTATATTTATTTTCAAATTCAAAAAGAGTAACTAATTATTAATAACAAATTATGTATAATTTAAATTTAATTTTTTAAAATTTAATTTCAAAAAGAAGCTAATTATTATCTAATCTAACTAACTTTGTCCTAAATTGCCAAGTGGTTTATTATGAAGCTGCCGCTTGGCTAAATTTGGGGGCTTTTCCCTGTCTTTTTAATAATATATGGATATGGATTTTCTTTTCTTCATGATCATTTTCTTAGTTTCTTTTATTTTCTTCATCTTTCTTATTCACTTTTTTGTGCAATTCCATTTTATTATTTATTTAAATTGTATATTTCTTCATTTGTTTTTTTTATCTTCAAATTTTATTTGGATATAATTTTAATCATTTTCTACTTTTGCCCATCTAATGTTATTTTATTAATTTCGCAAAACTTTTAGAGTGATGGGTCGAAGACATAATATTAATCAGCTACATGTAGGTTGAATGAGCGTATTACGTATTTATTTTTGCATAAAAACTCTTTCAAATTAAATTGAATTATTTTAAAATGGATCGAACCGAACCAAATTAATCCAAAGCGGACCGAATCGATCAAATGTACACCCTAATTCAATCTCCTTCCCTAGTGGTCGGTTTATTTTAAAATAGTGGCACTTGTATCTATCAAATTCTGGATCTGCCTCTGTACAGAACACATAATATATCTCATTGAAAGATGAAGAATCTCTATGATTAATCTGAATATTTCAACAGTAAGATGGATAAGATTTTTTTATCCCTAATCATAAATCTCATATTCGAAAAAACGTTCTGGTAGGGAGCGCTTTCATCTTTAATGAGTCTAACGTGGTACAAATCCAGATTAACCTGAAGTGTAATGCGGATACCTGACACCAATTGCAATACCACAAAAAGAAAGTCTCAAATGGAAATGGACCTGCTATCATGACCATTGTCAGAAACGCCATACCAGACGGTATTTTGCTTTTATATCACTGCACCCTTGTGTGATATCACCAGTACTACTGAAGAGGTGGTACTAAACTTTTACGTGTAACTCGGTTTAGTGTTCTTGTTTTTTGATTTTATGAGATATTTCTAAGACTTTTTGACACAGTAGAGAGAGACTAGTATGTTTACGAGTTTGTTGTATCTTTCAAATGTCATGTAGATGAGACTGTTGGAGTAACAAATAAGGCAAATACATAAGAACCTTATACTTGTCCGGAAAAATTAGTTTCACACTTAATCTTTATGAGCATCATATTACCTTCTTATATTTATCCAAAGAGAATTTAATACCACTATGAAGCATAATACTACTTTCATGAGGTGCTCCACACGCGCTTCTCACTTCAGCATCAGGTCAGAAATATAATAAAGTTATGTTTTTTACTATTAGTTTCTTTTTCTTTTCATTACATTTTTTTTCTTCCATATTGTCACGACCCTAACCCCGAACCCGGTCGTGATGGCGCCTCTCATGAAAACAAGGCCAGCCAATCCAAACATAAATATCATTTTTAAGCAGTTAATTAACAAGAAAAATACAAGCATAGTATAATGGCAATCATTCGCGGAAAATATAGCTAACCATCCCGACTTCAGCCCAAACTGGGGTGTCACTATGTCATGAGCAACTAATGTATCCTAATAGCAAGATTTCTAATTACAATATCTGGCACAATTCTTGAAGAGCATAGGAACAACAAGATGAAAGACATACGAGGCTGCGGACGCCAACAGCTCCTCGTAGTCTCTGAATCACCGCCTGGACAGGAGAAATCAATACTCCGGGGCGGAACCAAGAACGCCTGAATCTGCACACATGGTGCAGGGAGTAATGTGAGTACTTCCAACTCAGTGAGTAATAAGCATAAATAACGACTGAAAGTAAGAAAACACACAAAGCACAAGGCATTCTATAATGAAGCATTTAAAACACCATTCGCAAACAGTAAATCAGCGAGAAATTTAATTGAAATCTCCTTTCAGCAGGTAAAAACATGTGAAGTAAAACATCGCCCCTCGGGCTATATGTATCAACAAATCTGCCCCTCGGGCAACATCATAAAAACAGTACAAGCCCCTCGGACTCAAATCATGGAACAACATCAACCCCTCGGGCTATCACATGGAACAACATCAGCCCCTCGGGCTATCATATGGAACAACATCAGCCCCTCGGGCTATCACATGAAACAACATCAGCCCCTCGGGCTATCACATGAAACAACATCAGCCCCTCAGGCTATAATTCACATCACAATGGGTACCCGCATTCACTAGGGGTGTACAGACTCGGGAAGGGGCCCCTTACGGCCCAAGCATAATATCAAGCCACCTTGTGGCATAAATCTAGGCCCTTGACCTCATATCAATCAAGCCACCTCATGGCGTATATAAAGTATCTCAGGCCCTCGGCCTCATATCAGTCACAAGCCACCTCGTGGCACAAAAAATATCTTAGGCCCTCGGCCTCATATCACTCAGTAAAACCTCACATCTGGCGCTTGGCCGCACTCAGTCAGAAAAATCATCACAAGCCCCTCGGGCTATAGTAAAACAGTAGTCCTCAGCCCAAAAATAACATTTAAAATATTATTTAAGTCTCAAAATTGAGTAAAAGTGGCTGAGTTGTAAAACAGTGTAAACAGCATGACTGAGTTCAAGTAATAAGTCAAAATAGTGAGGAAATAGTGATAGAAATCCCCGAAGGATTCAAATAATTGGCACGAAGCCCAAATATGGCAATCAGCCCAAATCATGATAATAACAAGTTTCAATCAAATGCGTAGTAAAATCGTCAAGCGGGACGGATCAAGTCACAATCCCCAGTAGTAAATGACCCCACGCTCATCAAAGAGCGCGTGCCTCACCTCAATATAGCACTACGATGTACAATCCGGGGTTTCGAACCCTCAGAACATCATTTACAATCACTACTCACCTCGAACCAGCTAAATCCCTAGCCCGCGATACCTTTGCCCTTCGAATTGGCCTCCACGCGCGTCGAATCTATCCAAAATCAGAACTAATACGTCATAATACGCTGAGGGAACAAAGCCCAAGCGAAACAATCAAAAATATCAAGAAATTACGAAATTAGCAAAACCCGAGCCCCAGGCCCACTTCTCGAAGTTCAGAAATTTTTACATCAACGTGTCCGTTACCTCCTAAGGAGTTCAACCATACAAAAATTATCGAATTCCGACATCGGTTCGACCTCTAAATCTTAAATCTAAACTTAAGAGTTTTCCACAATTTTTCCAACTTAAATCCCAATTTAGCACTAAAATAGCGATATACTGGGATAATTTGACCAAGGTTGAGTTAGGAACACTTACCCTGATGTTTCCCTTATAAATCACCTGAAAGTCCCCTCAAAATTTGCTTCAATCCGAACTCTATAGCTCCAATAATGTTTTAAAAAAAATAGCTGAAATCCCCTCTCTTAAGTATCTGTTCAAGCAAGTCTCCTTTGGATATAGTTTTGAGGCTGATTTACTGTTATTTAGGGTATTTTGGAGGTGTTCTCTTAGATGGTATCGATAGTGGGTTTTTGAATGGCCAATGGGTACTGGTTTCTATTTATACAGGGTCAAAAATCGGAACAAAACGCACCAGTCGAGTCAAAAATGCAACCATATTTTGACTGTATTTTGACATTGATTTTCGTCCAGAAATCTGTCTTGGTATGCAATTTCAATGTACGATATGCGGTCCACATTTTAGAAATGCGGTCCACATTTTAGAAATGCAACCGCATTTCTGACATGGATCTTGCCCAGAAATCTGTCTCGGTCTGCGGTCTCAGTGTGGTGGATATGCGGTCCGCATTATGGAAATGCGACCGAATTCCTGACGTCATTCTTTGCCCAGAAATCTGTCTGGGTCTGCAATCTGGGTGTGTGGTTTGCGGCTCGCATACAGGGTTGGCGATAGAATAGCCTGTTTTGCGATGCCTCTTTGTCCTCTTACCAAAATTACAAAATTTCTGGTTTTTTTGCAACTTTTTCAAGGACGAAATAGTCCGTTTAACCACCCTAATATACTTCTGAAGCATAGAAACATGAAATATTGGGTGTACACTCGACAGGCTGGGTGGCAAAGCAAACTCATAAGCCACCTCCCCAATTCTCCGAAGCACTTCAAATAGCCCAATGAACCGAGGACTCAATTTTCCTTTCTTCCCGAATCTCATAGCACCCTTCATGGGCGAAACCTTCAGCAAGACCTTCTCACCAACCATGTAGGACACATCTCGGACTTTCCTATCGGCATAACTCTTCTGCCTCGACTCCGCTGTACGGAGCCTCTCCTGAATTGTTTTCACCTTCTTTAGAGCATCCTGAACCAAGTCAGTCCCCAATAGCCTAGCCTCGCCGGGCTCGAACCAACCAACCAGAGATCTGCACCGCCTCCCATACAGAGCCTCATACAGAGCCATCTGAATAACCGACTGGTAGCTGTTGTTATAAGCAAACTCCGCAAGCGGTAGAAACTCATCCCATGAACCTTCGAAATCAATAGCACATGCACTTAACATGTCCTCTAGTATCTGAATGGTACGCTCGAACTGTCCATCCGTCTGAGGATGAAAAGTTGTGCTCAACTCCACCTGAGTACCCAACTCCCTCTGTACGGCTCTCCAAAACTACGAAGTAAACTGAGTACCTTTATCTGAAATAATAGAAACTGGAACACCATGCAGCCGAACAATCTCTCGGATATAAATCCTTGCCAACCGTTCTGAAGAATAGGTAGTACATACAGGAATGAAGTGCGCGGACTTGGTCAGCCGCTCCACAATCACCCAAATAGCATCGAACCTCTTCAAAGTCCTTGGAAGTCCAACAATAGAGTCCATAGTAATCCGCTCCCACTTCCACTCGGGAATAGCCATCTGCTGAAGCAGGCCACCCGGTATCTAATGCGCATATTTTACCTGTTGACAGTTGAGACACCGAGCTACGAATCCCACAATATCTTTCTTCATTCTTCTCCACCAATAGTGTTTCCTCAAGTCCTGATACATCTTCGTGGCACTCAGATGAATGGAATACCGCGAGCTATGGGCCTCCTCCAGAATCAACTCCCGAAGCCCATCCACATTGGGTACACAAATTCAGCCCTGCATCCTCAACACCCCATCATCGCTGATGGTGAAATCTCTAGCATCGTTATGCTGAACTCTGTCCCTAAGGACGAGCAAATGCGGATCATCATACTGGCGCTCCCTGATGTGATCATATAACGAAGACCGAGAAACCACACAAGCTAACACCCGGCTAGGTTCCGAAATGTCTAATCTCACAAACCTATTGGCCAAGTCTTGAACACCAACTGCAAGGGGTCTCTCCCCAAGTGGAATATATGCAAAACTCCCCATACTCACTGCCTTTCGGCTTAATGCATCGGTCACCACATTGGCCTTTCCCGGATGGTATAATATAGTGATGTCATAATCCTTGAGCAACTCCAACCATCTCTGCTGCCTCAAATTAAGATCCTTTTGCTTGAACAAATGTTGGAGGCTGCGATGATCAGTAAACACCTCACAAGACATGCCATACAAGTAATGCCTCCAAATCTTCAGTGCATGGACGATGGCAGCCAGCTCTAAATCATGCACGGGGTAGTTCTTCTCATGGGGCTTCAACTAACGAGAAGCATAAGCAATAACTCTACCCTCCTGCATCAATACACAACCAATCCCAACTCTTGAAGCTTTCACAATACACAGTATATGCACCTGAAGCTGATGGCAAAACCAATACTGGAGCTGTGGTCAAGGCTATCTTGAGCTTCTGAAAGCTCTCTTCGCACTCGTCCGATCATACGAAAGGAGCACCCTTCTGGGTCAGTTTGGTCAAGGGCGATGCAATGGATGAAAACCCCTGAACAAACCGGCGATAATAGCCTGCCAACCCAAGGAAACTACGAATCTTTGTGGCTGAGGACGGTCTAGGCCAACTCTGAACCGCCTCTATCTTCTTTGGATCAACCTGTATACTCTCGCTGGACACTACGTGACCCAAGAAATCCACTGAACTGAGCCAAAACTCACATTTAGAGAATTTTGCATACAGCTTCTCCTCCCTCAATCTCTGCAATATAACTCGCAAATGCTCCGCGTGCTCCTCCTGGCTACGCGAGTACACCAGAATATCATCAATGAATACAACTACGAACGAATCTAGATAAGGCCGAAATACATTGTTCATCAACTGCATGAACACTGCTGGGGCATTGGTTAGCCCGAAAGACATAACAAGAAACTCATAGTGACCATATCTAGTTCGGAAAGCAGTCTTAAGAATGTCCGAATCCTTGATTTTTAACTGGTGATAACCCGAACGGAGATCAATATTGGAGAACACTCGTGCTCCCTGAAGCTGGTCAAACAAATCATCAATGCGAGGCAAAGGGTACTTGTTCTTGATTGTTACCTTGTTCACTTGCCTGTAATCAATGCACATTCTCATCGTGCCATCCTTCTTCTTCACAAACAGAACCGGTGCACCCCAAGGTGACACACTAGGCCGAATGAACCCCTTATCTAGGAGTTCCTAAAGTTGCTCCTTCAATTCTTTCAACTCTGCTGGTGCCATACGATACGGTAGAATAGACATGGGCTGAGTGTTCGGCACCAAGTCAATACCAAAATCAATATCCCTGTCCGGTGGCATGCCCGGCAGGTCTGCGGGAAATACATCGGGAATATCCATCACAACTGGAACCGATTCAATGCTTGGAGTCTCAGCTCCAACATCCCTCACAAACGCTAGGTATGAAAGGCAACCCTTCCCGACCATACACTAGGCCTTCAAGAATGATATCACTCTACTAGGAATGTAATCAGTCACACCACGCCACTCGATTCGCGGCACACCCGGCATAGCCAAGGTGACGATCTTAGCATGACAGTTTAGAATAGCACGACACGGAGATAACCAATCCATGCCTAAAATGACATCAAAATCCACCATGCTCAATAGCAATAGGTCCACTCGTGTATCCAGACCCCCAATAGTTACTACACATGATCGGTACACACGGTCTACAATAACAGTATCGCCCACCGGGGTAGACACATGAATAGGTAAAGCAAGAAATTCCCGGGGCGTACCCAAATAATGAGCAAAATATGAGGACACACATGAATAGGTGGAACCGGGATCAAATAATACAGAGGCATCCTTGTGGCAGACTGAAAGAATACCTGTAATGACGGCATCTGAAGCACTGGCATCTGTTCTACCTGGAATAGCATAGAATCGAGCCTGGCCACCGCCTGACCGACCTCCCCCTCTGGGGCGACCCCTGGCTACCTGACCTCCACCCCTAGCTGGTTGGGCGGGTGCTAAAGTAATTGGAGCAGAAGTCGAGGGTTGACCCCTCTGCTGGGACGATCTAACACCACGAAGAGGACACTGCCTCCACATGTGGCCCATCTCGCCACACTCATAACAGCCCCTTAGTGCTGGAGAAGAGAAATGAAGGGAGCATTTCGCACCAGAGTGTCTCGCAGGTGCACTCGGCATAAAAGGACCCTAGGTTGACGGAGCACGAGCTGGAAGGGCGCTGAGTGATGATTGGCCCTGTTGCAAACCATGATAACCACGGCCTGCAGATGCCCCATGGTACTCTGGACGGGCTGGCTGAGCAGGCCTGAAGGAACGACCTCTACCCTGCTGAAACTGGCCTCTCGAAGGAGCACCACTACAACTGCCTGATCCTCGAGGCCTCTTAGCCTCCCTCTCCTCTCGCTCCTGACGGCGAACCATTTCAATCTCGCGAGCAATATCAACCACCTCCTCAAAAGTAGCACACAACACTCTCTCCCTGGTTATAAGAATACGGAGATGATAGTTAAGGTCATCCACAAACCTCCTGATCCTTTCACGATCAGTCGGAACCATCCAGACAGCATGATGATCCAGGAGAATCTCGACTCATACTGCGAAATAGTCATATCCCCCTATCGCAGCCATTCGAACTGTCTACGCAGCTCCTCTCTACGGGACTACGGTACATACTTCTCCAAGAAAAGAGCGGAGAACTGCTGCCAAGTAAGGGGCGCTGCATCAACCGGCCTACGCCTCTCATACGCCTCCCACCAATTAAAGGCAGCTCCCGTAAACTGAAAGGTGGTGAATGCCACACCACTACACTCAAGAATCCCGGCTGTCCGGAGTATTCGCTGACACTTGTCAAGAAAACCCTAGGCATCCTCGCCCTCAGCACCACTGAATGACGAGGATGGAGTCTGCCAAACCTCTCAAGACAACGCTGCTCATCATCTGGCATAACTGGTACCGTGAACTCCTGAGCTGGTGCAACCGACTGGGCTGGAGGTGCCCCCGGCATCTGAGGTCCCTGCACAGCCTGCTCAGGTGTACGAGCAGCGGGGGTCAGATTGCCTCCCCCGGCCTGTGAAGTAGCTGTTGTTGTAGTGGTTGAAACCGCCTAAGCTAGGCTCGTGCAAACTGATAAGATCTAAGCCAAGGTCTCCTGAAGACCTGGAATAACGATAGGCACGGCTGGTGCCCGAGCCGGTGCCACTGGAGCCTGATCCTGAGCTGGGGCAGCTGGTGGGTCAACAGGTGCTACTCTAGTTGTTCTGCCTCTGCCACGACCACGACTGCGTCCACGGCCTCTGGTGGCCTCAGTGGGTGGCACTGGTGGTCGTCCACCTCGTCCGGTATCTCGCGTCCTCACCATCTGTGAGAGAATAGGATAACAGAAGTTTTAGTGCTCGGATCAACAAGCTCGCACGACAAGAATTTCAAGAATATGAAGTTTTCCTAAAAAGGTTCTGCAGCCTCTCGAAGATAAATACAGACGTCTCCGTACCGATCCGCGAGACTCTACTAAACCCGCTCATGACTGGTGAGACGTATGTAACCTAGGCTCTGATACCAACCTGTCACGACCCTAACCCCGAACCCGGTCGTGATGGCGCCTCTCGTGAAGACAAGGCCAGCCAATCCAAACAAAAATCTCATTTTTAAGCAGTTAAATAACAAGAAAACAATACAAGCATAGTTTAATGGCAATCATTCGCGGAAAATATAGCTAACCATCCTGGACTTCAGCCTAAATCGGGGTGTCACAATGTCATGAGCAACTAATGAATCCTAACAGCAAGATTTCTAATTACAATATCTGGCACAATTCTTGAAGAGCATCGGAACAACAAGATGAAAGAGATACGGGGCTGCGGACGCCAACAGCTACCTCGTAGTCTCTGAATCACCACCTGGACAGGAGATTCAGTAAGAAAACACACAAAGCACAAGGCATTCTATAATGAAGCATTTAAAACGTCATTCGCAAACAGTAAATCAGCGAGAAATTCAAGTAAAATCTCCTTTCAACAGGTAAAAACATGTGAAGTAAAACATCGCCCCTCGGGCTATATGTATCAACAAATCCGCCCCTCGGGAAACATCATAAAAACAGTACCAGCCCCTCGGGCTCAAATATCAGAACAACATCAGCCCTCGGGCTATCACATGGAACAACATCAGCCCCTCGGGCTATCATATGAAACAACATCAGCCCCTCGGGCTATCACATGAAACAACATCAGCCCCTCGAGCTATCACATGAAACAACATCAGCCCCTCGAGCTATAATTCACATCACAAGGGTACCCGTGCTCACTAGGGGTGTACAGACTCCGGGAGGGGCCCCTTAGGGCCCAAGCGCAATATCAAGCCACCTCGTGGCATAAATCTAGGCCCTCGGACTCATATCAATCAAGCCACCTTGTGGCGTATATAAAGTATCTCAGGCCCTCGGCCTCATATCAGTCACAAGCCACCTCGTGGCACATAAAATATCTTAGGCCCTCGGCCTCATATCACTCAGTAAAACCTCACATCTGGCCCTCGGCCGCACTCCGTCAGAAAAATCATCACAAGCCCCTCGGGCTATAGTAAAACAGTAGTTCTCATCCCAAAAACATCATCTAAAATATTATTTAAGTCTCAAAACTGAGTAAAAGTGGCTGAGTTGTAAAATAGTATAAACAGCATGACTGAGTTCAAGTAATAAGTCAAAATAGTGAGGAAACAGTGATAGAAATCCCCGAAGGGTTCAAATAATTGGCACGAAGCCCAAATATGGCAATCAGCCCAAATCATGATAATAACAAGTAAGTTTCAATCAAATGCGTAGTAAAATCATCAATCGGGATGGACCAAGTCATAATCCCCAGTAGTAAACGACCCCACGCTCATCATCGAGCGCGTGCCTCACCTCAATATAGCACTACGATGTACAATCGGGGTTTCGAACCCTCAGAACATCATTTACAATCACTACTCACCTCGAACCAGCTAAATCCCTAGCCCGCGATGCCTTTGCCCTTCGAATTGGCCTCCACGCGCGTCGAATCTATCCAAAATCAGAACTAATACGTCACAATACACTGAGGGAACAAAGCCCAAGCGAAACAATCGAAAAACATCAAAAAAATACGAAATTAGCAAAACCCGAGCCCCCGGCCCACTTCTCGAAGTTTAGAACTTTTTACATCAACGTGTCCCTTACCTCCTAACGAGTTCAACCACACAAAAATTATCGAATTCCGACATCAGTTCGACCTCCAAATCTTAAATCTAAACTTAAGGGTTTTCCACAATTTCCCCAACTTAAATCCCAATTAAGCACTAAAATAGCGATATACTGGGGTAATTTGACCAAGGTTGAGTTATGAACACTTACCCCGATGTTTCCCTTAAAAATCTCCTGAAAGTCGCCTCAAAATTCGCTTCAATCCGAACTCTATAAGCTCCAATAATGTTTTAAAAAAATGGCTGAAATCCCCTCTCTTAAGTATCTGTTCAAGCAAGTCTCCTTTGGATATAGTTTTGAGGTTGATCTGCTGTGATTTAGGGTGATTTGGAGGTGTTTCTCTTAGATGGTATCGATAGTGGGTTTTTGCATGGCCAATGGGTACTGGTTTCTATTTGTACAGGGTAAAAAATCGAAACAAAACGCACCAGTCGGGTCAAAAATGCGACCGCATTTTGACTGCATTTTGACATTGATTTTCGTCCAGAAATCTGTCTTGGTATGCGATTTCAATGTACGATATGCGGTCCGCATTTTAGAAATGCGACCACATTTCAGACCGCATTTCTGACATGGATCTTGTCCAGAAATCTGTCTCGGTCTGCGGTCTCAGTGTGGTGGATATACGGTCCGCATTGTGGAAATGCGACCGCATTCCTGACCGCATTCCTGACGCCATTCTTTGCCCAGAAATCTTTCTGGGTGTGTGGTTTGCAGCTCGCATACAGGGTTTGCGATAGCATAGCCTGTTTTGCGATGCCTCTTTGTTCTCTTACCAAAATTACAAACTTTCTGGTTTTTCTGCAACTTTTCCAAGGACGAAATAGTCCGTTTAACCACCCTAAACTCACCCGAGGGCACTGGGATCTCAACCAGTTATGCAAACATATCCCATAGCATTATTCAAACTTGTTCCCACCTTAGGAACGCGCAAAACAACCCCTCAACACCAACTTCACATCGGATTCAAGCCTCAGAATTTCGAAATCCTCTAAGTTACTCTTTTAATCAAAACCCGATCAAACCACGTCCGAATGACATGAAATTTCGCACACACGTCCCAAATGACATAACGAAGCATAATAAGGTAGAAATGGGGAAAACGGAGCGATAACTCATGAGACGACTGACGGGTCGTCACACATACCCACTACAAAACCTCCATCACAACTAATATTTATAACCTTCAAATTGGTTTCAACTAAAATTCAAAGAATACCTCACATCAATTCATGAACCCAACCATCCAAACATAGAATCTTAGGCCTAATCTTAAGTTTACTGGTTCAATTCAAAACCTTGGGTGCTTATCACTAGAGGACATTAAATTACTTGAAGAAAAATTATGTTTTAGAAATCAATTTAATATGCAACAAAAACTAAAAAAAAATCGTGATGAAGAAAAAAGGGCTGGGCTGTGAAGATGAAGAAAGAAAGAGAGACAAGAAAATTGGTTCTTAGGAGAGGTGAATGTGAAATTGGAGAAGAAAAGAGTGAGTGTTTAGATAAAGAAGAAAGGAGTTGGAGGAGGGTTCAAGAAAGTCTATTCTTATAAAAAAACAAAAATAATTTTTTTAAATTTAATTCTAATAATACACGCCTTTTTATTTTTATTTTATATTTTTGCCATATCAGCTTTTGGATAGGTATCAAATTTACTTTGGACAAGTATAGAGAGGTAATAAGACGCCCGTAAAAATTAAGTGTGAAATTAATTTTTTCGAGCAAGTACAGAATATCTCAGAAATTTACACCTAAGATGAACTCAGCTCTTCGCAAATTCAAGTGTTGTATGACAAATTACATCAAATTAATTATCCCTTTACTGCCAAGAGTTAAGTATACCAATAGTATTTCTAACATCTGATACATAAAGGTACGGGCAGGAAGGGGTTAGAAGTAGGGGTGTACATAGGTCAGGTTGGTTCTGATTTTACAATTACCAAATCAAACCAATTGTGTTGGGTTAATAAATCTAAAGACCAAACCAAACCAATAAAACTCTAGTTTTTCAATCTCGATTTTTCTCGGGTTTTCGAATTTTTTCGGGTTATTTCGGTAAATCTCCGTAGCACAAAACATATAACTTGTACTCCAAATATTTTTCAATCTTAGTAAGATACAACTATATAAGGTATTTTTCGAGAAAATAATACAAATTAGGAGATGTGTCATGGCATTATCCTAAAATATTCAATAATAAAGACAATAAAATCACGTAATATAGATATTGCTAATTAAAAGTCCATAATAAAAATAAACATAATCTAAAAGCACTAAGTCATTCTAAAATAAGTATACTAATAAGGGAGTATTAATTACATGACTAAACACTAAAGAAAAAACTAAAATAGGTTATGCATTTTTATCTAAATCATTTCAAACTAAAAAATAGACATTCAATATATTGTCATTCCTAGTATTGAATTGAATGTATTTTGTTAGCATTAGTATTGATTTGACTTTCATTTGGGCTTCAGTTGGCATTATTTTAGTTACTTATATTAATGGCTTAAAACTTATTGGAACATTCAAAAGTTCTAAGTCTAACCTTGAAATAATACCTTAATGTAACGACCCAACCGGTTGTTTTGAGCTCTAGCGCATCTTTCGGTGGTTTAAGGACTTGCGTAGCTTCATTTCATGTATTATGGTACGCGTAGTCGGAATTGAATTTCGAGAAGTTCGGAGTGGTTTCGGAAGAAAAATTTTCATTTCAGAAGCTTTAAGTTGGAAGCGTTGACTAAGGTTTTATTTTTGAGTAAACGACCTTGGAATAATTCCGGACTTAGATGTATGTTCGGATTGAGTCTCGGGTCGCCCAGGAGCATTTCGGCGCTTATTGTGGAAAGTTGGCATTTTGAAGGTTTGGAATTTCCTAAATTTGGTTTGCGATGGACTTTGATGTTATCGATGTCCGCTTGGGGTTCCGATCCTTGGAATATGTTTATATCGTGATTTTTGACTTGTGGGTAAAGTTTGGCGTCATTCCGGGATGTTTTAGTATGAATTGGACGTGTTCATCGAAGTCTGAATGTTTGAAAGTTTGGAATTTTTCCTAAACTTGGCCATGGTGTGACTCTAAGTCTATAGGGTTTGGATTTTGGGTCGGGACATGAAATAGGTCTATTTCGTCCTTTGGAACTTGCCTGCAAAATTTAGTGTCATTCGGAGTTAATTTGATGTGGTTTGGACGATTGGTTACTATTCTAGAAGTTCTTGAAGTTCATTGTGATTTTTATGTGTTTTGGCATCCGATTCTTGATTATAGAGGTTATTTGGGTGTTTTGATCGCACGAGCAAGTTTGCGTTATGTTTTTAGACTTGTGTACGTTTGGGTTTGGAGCCCCGAGGGCTCAAATGAGTTTTGGACGCGTTCCGGAAGAGTTTTTAGAGGTGCAGCTAGTTTTGGTGCACATTTATCGTATTTTCGAGGTTTCCGTCGCATTTACGATGGCCGCATTTGCGAGATCATTCTTGCATTTGCAAAGATGGGCTGGGCGAGGGAGTTCGCATTTGCGAACAATTTAATCGCATTTGCGATTGAGGCATCTCCGCAATTGCAGTGCAATCTGTCGCTTTTGCGAGGTCACTGTGCTCGCATTTACGAGGCTTTTTGTCGCATTTGAGGAAATTGTGGGATTTTAGGAGAAAAACCTAGAATTTGATAATTTTATATTTTGACCACAATATTGGAAATGGAAATAGGAATAAATCATATATTTGAGTTCGTAATGTTATGGGTAAAGTTTATCTTCAAAATATTTTTGAATCCGGACACGTGGGTCTCAGAGTTGACTTTATTAACTTTTGGGGTGAAGTTGGGGATCATTATAAATTGTTAAATTGTAAGCATTGGAGTATATTTTTATTAATTTGCACGTTGTTTGACTAGTTTCGGAACGTTTTGCTTTGAGTTGAGAGGCAATGGAGCCAGGTTATTGACGAGATTATCCTTCCACTGATGCCTGGCATTTTATATGGCATTTCTTATCCGTTTGATACTGGTACTTGATACATCTGAGCTGTTGAGGTAGAATACAAGACTGAGAAATTCATACCTTGAAAAGAAATTTTTGGAAGATTATGTAGCTTACAGATTTACTCCATAATTGTTGTGTGTTTCATATCTGTTTATGATTTATTATAATGCTTTATTGGACCTCTAGTAAGTGTCGATGTCGACCATCATCACTACTTCTCCGGGGTTAGGCTAGATATTTACTGGGTACGTTTTGATTCACGTACTCATGCTGCACTTCTGCACTAAATGTGCAAGATCTGATAGGTTTATTTGATGGTCACCTTGGCGCATAGGCGCAGCTGCTGAGGGAATTTTGTGGTAAGCTGCAAATTTCAGGCTACGTATCGTAGCCACAGAGTCTCCATCGTATTAATTACTTTATCCTATCTTATTTACATTCCAGACATATGTTGTATTATTATTGTACTCTTTAATAAATGTTCATGCACTTGTGACATCGGGTTTTGGGATATTCTAGTTGATGACTACAGATTTGTATATTATTATCACCTTTCATTTTCTTTTTCAGACTACTAGTCATGTACGTACCCGTGATTTTAGAGGTGTAAACCTCCTTACTTAATTATAATTATGATTTAGAAAATAATAAAATGAATAATTAAGTTGTTAGTTCACCATTGGCTTGCCTAACGGCGACGTTGGGCGCCATCGTGACCTATAGTGGATTTTGGGTCGTGACAGCTTAGTATCAGAGCTCTAGGTTCACTCGGGTCTCACGAGTCATGAGCAAGTCTAGTAGAATCTTATGGATCGGTACGAAGACGTTTGTACTTATCTTCGAGAAGCTACAGGGCTGTTAGGAGCACTTCCCTTCTTGATTCCTCTTCGTGCGATTGATTCCATTGGAGGTAATGCCTTCATTTCCTTCCTAATCAATCTTATGTGACGTGGAGTGCTTATTATCAATTGGGAATCGAGGAGTTGTAGTGGTACTGCAGATGTGGTGCATGATGTTTCTCCCTGCGTATGCGGGTAGACTATTATCGTCGCCTTGCAGAAGGGTGTTTTGCTGTTTCAGCCCAGTATCTATATTTCCTATAGTTTCGAGGCTATGCACAGATTATTATGATGTTCATGCGTTATTATCGCACAGTGTTGGTGTAATGGTAGGGTGTTTGTTTACGTGTCGAGGCAGTGAATGATTCGAGAGGAGGATTTCTCAGTGCATGGTTTAGAGGTTCGGTATTTAATTCCAACGGAGGAAAGGCAATTGGACTATGGATGTTCAGGCTTTGGTTGGAGTAACAAGACTTGATAGTTTTGAGCATGGTGGAACTCTCAATTGTGATGTGGTGTAGTCGTCCTTGTTGAACGCATTAAGGCTCGTCGGTGTTATGATCTTCTTGATTTGCCTTCGGGGCAGGGTGTAGTGAAATGGTGACTGAGAAGCGGTTGTCAGGGTGGTGTGTAGCGATTTTAGAATCGAATTGGTGTTTCTAATGCTGATAATTTGAAAAAGATGATCTTCGAGGAGGCTTAGAGTTGCAGCAAATTTATCAGCTCAGGTGCTATAGAGATGGATTTGATTTGAGGCAGCAATTGAGTAGCGAAGAATGAGGAAGGACATGGTGGAGGGGGTCTCGCGGTGGTTGAATTGTTAGCAGGTCAAGTATGAAAAGCAGGGGTCGAGAGGTTGCTTAAAGGAGATGGTTTAACTGAAGTGGGAGTGGCAGAGTAGCGTTGGATTCTGTGGTAGGATAGCTACGTGCCTTGAGAATGTTTAGAGCGATTTGGGAGTCATGGAGAAAAGTGACTAGGTCTACGGACTTTATTTGGAATAGTGGCTACTGTGCTGATGAAGATTGAATACGGCAGAATGGAGTTTGTTTGAAATGAAGAGGGTGTGAAAACTTGATTATCGTTTTGGATGCAACATGACTTTGAGTTTGGAATGTATTTTCGGACTTTCAGTTGATGTCAATGGAGAATGGACAGACTTGGACAGCCGGTGAATGAGCATGGGCTCAAGAGGATTTACTGATTTCGTCGTAGTTGTACCCAGTGCAACGTCATGGGAAGATGTCCGTATGGAAATCCCACAAGTGAGTTATCTCCTGTGAGCAAGTCAGCAGTTGCGTGATTTCTAATGAAGCTTCTACGAGGAGTTCTACTTACCTCCCAGCGGGAGGTCGAATAGTCAATTGTGGCTGATAATTCGGGATGTTTTAGGAAGAGATAAACAAGATATTTCTAGAGGTTTGATGAGTTAATGGTGCGATATCATCGTAAATTGGAAGGAGGAATCCTTGTGGATTCTAGATTTATGTGCTTGTAGCTTAAAGCAAAGTGGGGGAGCCCACCGCCTACGATTGGATCGCGTGGTTGTTTGCTTGTGCAGTTTCTGGTTATCGGTGCATTGGTGGATTAATTATGACTAAGAAAAGAAAACATCAGGGTAATTCGAGCAAAGAACTTGATGAATGTGTGCTATATTTGGCCTTATCGATTCATATGCAGGTTTGGGGAAGACTCTGAGTTTATGCTTCTTGTGAAGGTGATGTACAAGGAAAAGAGTTCATCTGTTGCTTCTTCGGGAGTGTTCATGAGCAAACAGATTGCTAGAGTTTGGTTTTATATTTGAGACCAAGTCAAAGTGGGTGACTCTCAATAGTGGTTCTAATGGACTCCTGATGTGGCTAAAGACCTAGATTTTGTAGCAGAGTGTGAAGGATACTTAGGGAATTGTCTATGCTATCATCGGGTCTATGGGCAGTATTGGAAAAATATGAGAAACAGTTTCGGATTCGCGGAAGGTCTTTCAGAATGGGTGTACTAGTTGGAGATGCTATTGTGCGCATGAAGAGGGTATGAGATGGTTCATGGGTATTGAGACGATGTGGTCTCGTGATTTGAGTCACATCGGGATGAATGCTGATTGAGTGTCCTTATGTTTCAAATGGAGCTACTATTATTTCTAAGGCAAGTCAAGAGTAAATTGAAAGAAGTTGGGTCAGTTAGTAATGGTTTGAATCAGCATGATTGTGGCTATGATCAGTTCCTTCGATGTGTTACAGGTGATTTGTAGCGGTACGTTCGGGCTTGACAGTCGTCGTAATTTGATTGAGTTTGGAGATATTTGAATATCTGGCCTATTATGTGTAGATGACCCCGGAAGAGTTATGGTGGTTTAGACCACAGCTTTGAGGTTTGTGTTTTCTGCGGTTATGGGAATTCGGTTGCGTGTTGCAATTCTTCCCCCAAAATGTGTTGAGAAAAAAGGGTTCTAGATGATGAAGTGTTCATTCTATTGGTGGTTCAGGAGTTATGGTGAAATTAATCTACTCTTGCGTAGCAACATGGTAAGTGCAGGGGGCGGTACCGAAATTTGAAAATTGAGACCGAGGTAGAGGTTTGGTGTAATAAGAGAGTCGCGAGCTCGGAGGAGCGCGGGGAAGATTTATGATGTTCAGAGTATGCGGGCATTATTTTCGGGCAGTCTGAGGATGGTTTGTTTGTGGAAGAAGTGTTGGGTATTGAAATGCGGATGCTTGACGGGCACTATGGAAATAGTATGGTCGATGGCCATTAATTGTTACACCCCATGTGTTCGTACATAAGAGTATGTCATAAGTCAATTGATGTAAGTTCAGAAATAAGATCTTATTTGAAAGTACATAAAGTAAGTTAATCATGTTACCATGGAGGTTACAAATATTGAGGATCATGAACAACAAGTACAAAGAGGGTTGGAAGGTTCTGAAGCTAAAGAATTGAAGAAAATGACATTTCGTCAAAAGTCGACAAGTTGGGAATGTTACAACATGTACTTTTGGGGTGATACTAGGGTTCTTAACATGATAAGGAGGTTATGTTATGAGTTATGTTAGTCTTATGATAGCTGTGTGTTAGGTTTTGAAGTCAGGCGAGTTGTGGAACAAAAGTCGATGAAAGTCATCACAAGTTACGTTCATGAGTATTACTGAAATTTGGGTCAAATGTAATTGCAATTTTCTCCCAATATACTTAGATTTACGGGGTGTTCCACCCATCAAATTGAATATCTATGAGTCTATTTTCTAACGCATTAAATTTTTTATCAATACGACATCCGAGTAGAGAGATATATACATTTTAGCGAGACTGCGCAGACTGCTAGGTGACAAGCAGGTGTCTCACCTACTTGCTTAAATGAGAGGATTATATATGTCTGAAATGAGCCAGTTCTGGTCGTCCAAAGAGACCTTTTAAAGGCCTATTTCCTTCATATATTATACTAATAATAGGGCATAATAACCAGACCTAAACCCCTGCAAAAATCCTCCCAAAAATTACACACAAACCCTAATTGAATTTCTCTCCTATCAAGTTCTAGTTAGAGGAAAAACCTAGAGTTTGAAGAACCAAGATAGGAGCTGAGTTATTCAACAAATAAGGTAAGTTTACTGCTCATTTTCATCCATTTTTTCTGCTGGAGATGTACGGAAAGTCGTTCTATAAGTATGAACTCACGGGACAGTGATCGGAAGCCGTGAGTTTGAGTTATTCACTTGTAACGGATTGTACTATGGACGGTTTTGTGTTGTTGCTGGATTACGTGTTTTGCTACTGTTTTATGGTGTTATCTTGAATTTGGAGAAAGTAAGGATTATAGGGGAGATGATGCTCGTTTTAATACCAAATAAGCTTGTCATTCTTGTGCGATAGTTGTACCTTTCGTAACTTAATGATAGTATTATTGTCGTTGTTGTAGATTAAGGTGCAAATAGGCGAGTTCAACTTGGCGATTGGAAATATTGTGATAAGGTATGTTAAGGATAAACCTTCCTTTATTTTGGCATTATCCCCTAACTACATGAGTTGATAACGAGACATAAAGAGAAGTTCGTATTCCTGAACTTATGTGCATTATCCTAGTCTCAAAAGTTATAGTATTCTCCCTTATCGGGACTTTATATTCAGTTAACTATTGTTTTCTTCCAGTCAAGAGAGCAGAGGGTCTATAATCGACGGGCAGGCCCCTATTGGGCAATCTCTGATCAGATGGTAAGTTATATACCGGGCCTACTGTGGCCGAGCGCCTATGAGCGAGCCCAGAATGGCCGAGATACAGAGCCTAGTATGGCCGAGCGCCTATGAGCGAGCCTACTACATCAGAGCAGTTACACATACCGAGTCTTATAGGGTTGGACAACTATTTTACTTACTATATTGAGAGAGATGAGTCAGTATCAGTAGGTAAGCATATCTTCAGATTATATTTGACTCCCAGGTATTTTCAGTTATTATATTATCAGTTCAGTTTCAGTTTTCAGTTATTCTATTGCCTTACATACTCGATACATTATTTCGTACTGACGTCCCTTTTGCTGGGGACGCTGCATTTCATGCCTGCAAAACCTGATAAACAGCTGGATAGACCTTCTCAGTAGACAAAGTAAAACATCAGCTTGGTTGGTAAGCTTCACTTCCTCGGAGTAACCTGGTCTATACCTTAGAGTCCAATTTCTGTATACAGGTTTTATGGGTAGGTCGAGGCCCTGTCCCGACCATGATACAGTTCAGTTCCCTAGGGGCTTGTAGATGAGTCCTGTACATTTTTTATGTCAGTATTGTGGCTTTACCAGCCCTATGTAGATGTTTAGTTTGGTATTTCTGGTTGTAAATATTATATTCAGATGATTCAAATATGGCCTCATCGGCCTAATTTAAGGGTTACCCTCCCGAGTTTGCAGTTACGGAGTGGTACGCTCGGGCCGAGTATGGCACCGGGTGCCGGCCACGTCTCTTCAGGTTTGGGGCGTGACATTAATGTTCAGATTTTACTGCTGGGTGCGAATGTTGTAAGGGTATATCCCACGAGAAGACCATATAAATGTGACATGTTAGTCATTCAATTGTTAGAGATTTAAATCAGGTATAGAGATTTTGGTACTGTCGCCAATGGGAGAGATTATGATTGGAAGGCGCTCTATTCATTTGGTTGTGGACTATGTGAGGTTGTTCCTGATTCGACGACTGCTTTAATGTGTCATGAATAAGGTCATTGTGGATTCTTATAAGGTTATTAGCCGAATATGGCATGATCGAAATCATCTTGGGGCCCGTTAGTGGGTCTAATGTGAATATGTGCTCTACGTCAGGTTGGATGTGTTCATTCCGCATAGCGTTGCTTACGGAGGAGTTTTGGCATTGAATGTTATTCCCGTCATCAACTATTCCATGTAATACTCTATTGTGCCATGTAGGTTATGAGATGGTTTGATTATTCTCACATGTGTTGTGATCCTAGTGTAGCTTGTGGTGTTATAAGAGCAAGATGGCCCTCGAGATGTAGGTCATTTATTGCACCTTAGTCGTGCTTGGGTTTTGTAGTGTATGGCGCTATCTGTCTCCCCAGGGATTGTATTACGCACTTGGTGTGCTTGTGGTAAAGAGCAAATATTGTTATTCAGTTCAAAATGAGGTAATAGTTCTTGGAGAAGAGACTCCATGATTTGTTGATTCGGCAGGTGGTTATGAGTTTCTACACATCTCTTTCGTCAGTGTTGCGAGAACTGGAACAGAGCTTACGTGCGTTATGAGGTGTATTGCGGGCATCAAATTCGTGAAACTTCAACTATTATGGTCGGAGGATGCTATTATGGTCAAACGACTTATGTGGTGCATGGTGTGATTTCAGCGGAGGAGCATGATCATGTTTGGGACAGTGTTTGGTGATTGATGTGGTGTTCGTATGTTAGAATCGGGTCTCGTACGTTGGAATTTGGTTCTAAAGCTTGTTGGTTAAGATTATAGGGAGAATCTTCAGTCTGGCTTGAGCTATGTGCTCTCATGGGTTGCGGTGGCATGGGTAGGTGCACGAAGTGTTAAACAGTAATTTTGAACAACTCCAGAAAAGTTCTTGGCACGTTCGAGGACGAACGTATGTTTAAGTAGGGGAGAATGCAACGATCCGACTAGTCATTTTGAGCTCTAGCATGTTGTTTGGCGGTTTGAGGACTTGGGTAGCCTCACTTCATGTATTATGGCTTGTACGCATAGTCGGAATTGAATTTCGGGAAGTTCTGAGTGGTTTCGGAAGGAAAATTCTTATTTCAGAAGCTTTAAGTTGGAAGAGTTGACTAAGATTTTACTTTTGATTAAACGACCTCGGAATCGAGATTTGAAAGTTCCAATAGGCTGGTATGATGATTTTGTACTTGGACGTATGTTCGGGTTGAGTATCGGATCGCCCGGGAGCATTTCGGCGCTTATTATGAAAAGTTGGCATTTTGAAGAGAATTTCCTAAATTTGGTTTGAGGTGGACTTTGGTGTTATCGATGTTCTTTGGGGTTCCGATCCTTGGAATAGGTTTGTATCGTGATTTATAACTTGTGCGTAAAGTTTGGCGTCATTTCGGGATGTTTAAGTATGAATTGGACGCGTTTGTTGAAGTTTGAATGTTTGAAAGTTTGGAATTTTTCCTAAGTTTGGGCATGGTGTGACTCTAAAGCTATCGGGTTTGGATTTTGGGTTCGGGACTTCGAATAGGTCCGTTTCGTCCTTTGGAACTTGCCTGCAAGATTTGATGTCATTCAGAGTTGATTTGATGTGGTTCGGACGATTGGTTGCAATTCTAGAAGTTCTTGAAGTTCATTGTGATTTTTATGCATTTTGGCATCCGATTCGTGATCATAGAGGTTATTTTGGTGTTTTGATCGTGCGAGCAAGTTCGCGTTATGTTTTTAGACTTGTGTGGACGTTTGGTTTGGAGCCCCGAGGGCTCGAATGAGCTTTGGACGCGTTCCGGAAGAGTTTTTAGAGGTTCAGCTGGTTCTGGTGCACAGTTATCGCATTTGTGATGGCCGCATTTGCGAGATCATTCTCGCTTTTGCGAAGATGGGCTGGGCGAGGGAGTTTGCATTTGCGAACAATTTAATCGCATTTGCGATTGATTCAGCTCCGCAATTGCGGTGCAATCTGTCACTTTAGCGAGGTCACTGTGCTCGCATTTGCGAGGCTTTTTGTCGCATTTGCGACTCAGGCAGTTTTGGTCGACTTTCGCATTTGCGATGCCAATTTGGCATTTGCAACCTTCACATTTGCGCTCCTTATGTCGCAAATGCGACATCTGGGGCTGTTATTAAGACTTCATTTCGGGACTTAGCCTATTTCTCACATAATTTCATTTGGTTGGACGATTGTTGGAGCTCCTGGAGACGAGACTTTCATCATCTTTGGCAAGATAAGTAATTCCCACACATTGCAAGTTAATTAAATGGATT
Source organism: Nicotiana obtusifolia (assembly GCA_002018475.1). Taxonomy (NCBI): domain Eukaryota; kingdom Viridiplantae; phylum Streptophyta; class Magnoliopsida; order Solanales; family Solanaceae; genus Nicotiana; species Nicotiana obtusifolia. The sequence goes on along the minus strand of MCJB01029386.1, from coordinate 28,565 downwards.
CTATAAGGATTTAACATGAAAATTGTGGAAATTATGGGATTTTGGAGAAAAACCTAGAATTTGATAATTTTGGATTTGACCACGATTTTGGAAATGGAATTAGGAATAAATCATATGTTTTAGTTCGTAATGTTATGGGTAAAGTTTATGTTCGAAAACTTTCAGAATCCGGGGATGTGGGCCCGAGGGTTGACTTTATTGACTTTTCGGGCGGAGTTGGGGATCATTATAAATTGTTAAATTGTAAGCATTGGAGTATAATTTTATTGATTTGCACGTTATTTGACTAGTTTCAGAATGTTTTGTCTTTGGGTTGAGGTGTTAGAGAGGTGTTGGAGCCAGTTATGGAACTTCGGAGCGAGGCAAGTCTCCTATCTAACCTTGTGCGGGGGAAACTATCCCCTAGGTGATGTAATTGTTATGTGCTACTAGTTGTGGGTGCTACGTACGACGAGGTGACGAGAGTCCATACATAGCTAAAGCATGTTTATGTCCAGGTAGACTTAAGATTTATCATGTAATATTTGAATTATTTGAACTTATTATGCTGGCTTAATTAATTGAATTTATAACTGAAATTGATTTAGAAATATATGTATATATTAGGCCAAGCCTTATCACCTTGAGTTGTTGGCAAGTTATTTGAGAAACAATAAAGGTTATATTCACTTTATGCTCATGTACTGTATTGTAAGCACGTGTCTCGTAATTCGATAATTTCCTTCCTTTCTCGTGGAGCAGGCTGAACGTCTCAGCAGTATAATAGATGCATCTATGGTTCATGCCGCTCGACCCTCATTAGTGTACACATTATTCTGGATCGGGCTGGACGACCTCGGGATAATCGTGCGTTATTTTGCTGGTAGTCCGAATATTCACGAGATTATCCTTCCACCGATGCCTGACATTTTATTTTGTATTTCTTATCTGTTTGATACTAGTACTTGAAACATCTGAGTTGTCGAGGTAGAATACAAGACTGAGAAATTCATACCTTTAAAAGAAATATTTGGAAGATTATGTAACTTACAATTTACCCCATTATTGTTGTGTGCTTTATATCTGCTTATGATTTATTATATTGCTTTATTAGACCTCTAGTAACTGTCGATGTCAACCGCTCGTCACTACTTCTCTGGGGTTAGGCTAGATACTTACTGGGTACGCGTTGATTTACGTCTAACTATTAAAAATCAATAACAAACTAAAACTAGTACATATACAACATACAAATGTCCCCCACCCCATACTTTAAGTTGTAGCATGTCCCCATGACACACAATTAAAAAGCATAAGGTAAAGAAAACTTCCCTGAACATCTAGTCGGGATCTGAATCAAAGTCGGGCTCCATTCTTCTTGCCCGAACCAGTACACATCCATGCAGATAGCTTCTTCTCTGTCTTTTTGGGGTACAACCCACACTTATCTTTCTCAATCACTAGAGCCTTTTCTCTTTAACTTTTCACCTTCCACTCAACACTTGCAGCTGGCTTCTCCTTTTTCACCCCCGTCTCTACATTCATCTCCGAAGTCACCGTCTCCTCACCCACTCTAAGCATGAGTTTTCTATCATGTATGTCTAATATTGCTCTACCCGTCGCTAAGAATGGTCTTCCTAAGATGAGGGGGACTTCCTTATTCTCCTACATCTTCATCACTATGAAATCTACAGGAAACACAAACTTACCTACCCGAACTAAAACATCTTCCACTGTCCCCTCAGGTATGATAGTTGTTTGGTCTGCCAGCTGCAAAGATATTGGTGCAGACCTTATCTCTCCAATCTCATTCTCCAGCTTCCTGTAAATTGACAAAGGCATTAAATTAATTGAGGCACCAGAATCACATAAAGACTTATCAAAATTAAGAGTGCCTAACGAGCAAGGTATAGTAAAACTCCATGGATCCCACACTTCTGTGGGAGTTTGTTTTGCATGATTGCGTTACAATGCGCTCTGAGCTTGACCACTAAGGTCTCTTCTATCTTCCTCTTATTTGTAAGGATCTCCTTGAACAATTTGGCATAAGCTAGCATTTGTAAGAGCACTTCTGTGAATGGCAAATTTACATTAATTTGTTTCAGCACATCCAAAAATCTCTCAAACTGCTTATCCAGTTTTTCTCTATATAGCTTTTGGGGAAAAGGTAGAGCAGGCATGTGCTTGATCTCTTCATGTTCCTTCCTTCTTGAAGTTTCCTCCTTCTTCTTTTTCTCAGCTCCCTTCTTGCCTTTCTTCTTCTTATCAACTTCGTCTTTCAGCTGCTCCCCACTTTCTTTTTCAGATACCACCTCTTTTTGGACTGGAGTGGGATCTTTCAACACTTTCCCGCTTCTCAAGGTCACAGCATTCACTATTTCCTTGGGGTTTCTTTCAGTATCAGCTGGCAGAGTACCTGGGATTCTCTCCGACAATATAGTTGCAATTTGTCCCACTTGCTTCTCCAAGTTCCGCAAACCAGTGCCAAGTTCTTTGATAGCTGAATCATGAGCATCTAATCTATCATCTTTCTTGGAAATAAAGGACTCCATTAGATCTTCTAGCCTAGGCTAAGTGGAATGTTGAGCCTGGAACTGCTGCCTTTCCTGATTTTGGAAGCCTGGAGCTCCTTGTCCCTGGAATGTAGAGTTGTTTTGTTGCCATGCATTTGCAGTACCCCCAGGTGAATTCCACGAAAAATCGGGGTGCTTCTAACCCATTGCATAGAAGTTATTATTCCCAACAGCATTAACTTCCTCAATTGAGGCTTTACACTCAGAGTAGGGTATCCTCTTCCACATATATCACAAGCTGCGTGGGGCTCACTATGTATTGAAGCTAAGTTCAGCTTCCTTATTTCCTTGGCCATGACATCAATTTGTACCCGCACAGATGTGTTAGCATCAACTTGGTGAACACTAGTTGATCTTCTTCTTTCAGCAATCTCATAGGGCCACTGATTTGCATCTTCAGATAACTCATCTAGAATTGGGACTATCTCCTTTGGAGTCTTCTTCATCAACGGGCCTCCAACTGCATTGCTCAATGTTCTGCATGCGGTGGGTGTTAATCCATCCCAAAAGTCCTGGAGTTGCATCTAGAGTTCAATTCCACTATGTTAACACTTTCGCACTATCTCCTTAAACCTCTCCCAAGCTTCAAACACAATTTCAGTGTCGTTCTGGCAAAAGCTATGAATTTCTCTTCTAAACTTGCCAGTCTTAGCTTATGAGAATATTTATCAAGAAATTTTCTGGTCATCTCATCCCATGTCCTAATCGATCCATTAGGCAAGCTTCGAAGGCAGTTCTTTGCATCATCTTTGAGTGTGAAGGAGAATGCCCTTAAGTATACTGCATCTTGTGACACACTATTGTACTGAAAGGTGTTCATAATCTCATCGAAGTCCATCAGATGATTGTTTGGATCTTCGTTCATCTTTCCTCTAAAGACACAACTGTTTTCCAGAGCTTGAAGCAACCCCTGCTTCAACTCAAAATAGTTAGATGCAACTAGAGGTGGTCTCACACTTGATAAGCCTTGGTTGTAGACTGGTCTAGCTTAATCGCCAAGTGGTATCCCAGCCCCGGGAGCTATATTTCCAAACTGGTCTGCAGCCAAAGTTTAATTCTGAGCCATTCTCCGAGCCCTTTCCTCTTCATAGGCAAGTCATGCATTTCGAAGGGCCGCTTCCTCAGCATCCCTTGCAGCTTTCTCTCGTTGTTGGGCTGCCTCTCGTGCAGCCAAATCTACATTATCATCATCTCCAGCCATAATTTCTTTGGTTGAGGATTGCCCAAACTTCTCTATATTTTTAGGGAGATTTATTTCCTTCCTTAGTTGTCGCAATTGTTTCTCGATTTCTAGTTCGTATGGTAGCACTTCCTTCCCAGAAGATCGAGTCATGCACCAATCTAACCTGCAGCCTGCGCATAGATAAAGAACACCAACGTAAAAAGGGAAAAATAAAATAAAAAGAAAAAGAAAAATTCCTGAATTAGCGCTACAAACTATTTCAAACACTATTGATTGCCAATCCCCGGCAACGGCGCCAAAATTTGACGAACGCAAAACACACACTTAAATATGCTTGCTAGTCGAATATAGTATAATATAATATCTTATCCACAAGGATTGGAGTAAACAGTATTATCGTAGTTTGTAGCTAGATTGCTATCCTAGATAATCAACAGTTCAGAATTATGTGATTAAAAACTAAAATTTTCTAAGAATCTAAAGCTAATTGACGAATGACAATCGAACAAAATTAAGCAAGGAAGATATCAACGGGAGAAAATAGGGCTTGACTGGATAGGTGCAAAATAAATGTCTGGGATTTAACTCTAGTTAATTCATTTCTAATGTTCAAGTGAGTCTCTCGAATTCTCTCAATTATTAGTTCAAATGTTAGTAGAAACTCCTCTATCGATTAAGTTTCAACCTCACAATATGAACCAATTTAAGCTCGGTGAATATATGCACGACTTTGTAGTGGATTGATCTTGAGGAGAACCTCTTTCGATTATCCTCCTAACTAGTTTTAATCAACAATTCAACTAGCCTCTTTCGATTACTAAGAAGAATTAATGAATTCAACCAACAAGATAATGCAAAGATATCACAAGTTATGCCTCTCTCGATTACATGAACATGTGAATATAGATGCAACAATTAAAATATCCAAAACGATTCAATACATACAAACTAGAGTTAATATCCACAAACAAATATCAATACACCAAATTCATCAAACCCAAAAAGGAGCTACTTCATAGATATGGAGCAATTCATCACAAATTTGTTTAAAGTAAAGAAAAACATAAAACGATCCAAACACTTGTCTTGAGTGAGGATTGAATGATGAATTCCTTATGATTTTGCTTCTCCACCTCCTCCTTAGCCTCCTTAGGTCTTAGATGTGTCAAAAGTTTAAAAAATACCATTTTTTCATGTATACATACCAAGTAGAGTCGAGCCCAAGTGAAAACACATTTTCCTACGCGAAATAGCACACTTTTCAGCGTTGGACGTGCGCATCCGCACACCTGGAGGTGTGCTTGCGCATATGGCCACGCACTTTGGATAGTGTTATACCTGACTTGCGCGCTCGCGCACCTGGGTGGCGTCCTGCTCAATTCTTCGTTTCCCTCGTTAAGTGCCCTATTGTCCGTTGATCCCCGAACACGATCTCAACTTAATCCTTGGGCTTTTACTCAAACTTCAAAGCTCCAGAATAACTTGAATTCATTCCAATACATCTACATAGCTAAGAATCACTCTTACAAGGCATAAAACACACAATTAGTGTAAAATATTAGCAATTAAAGCTCATACTCAATTAAAGTGCAGTAAATTAGAGTGCAACAAGCGACTAAAATACGAGATTATAGCCTACCATCAAACCTGCTCATGACTCGTGAGAACTAAGTAACCTAGTGCTCTAATACCAACTTGTCACGATCCAAAATCCTAACATGTCGTGATGGCGCCTAACACATTTGCTAGACAAGCCGACAATCACATAATAGTTAAATCTTTGAATAAACATGGTTTAATAAACTCAAGAGCAGAAATAACATAAATATCTGAATAAAGAAACTGGAACACTGCTACAACCATCCAAAATCTGGTGTCAACGAGTACATGAGCACTACTAAGTATCAACATAAACCGAAACTCTAGTACCATTTTCTGAGTAATAGAACATTACTAAAGAAAATAACAGGAAAGAGAGTCAAGGTTTGTAAACGTCATAGCAGCTACCTCTAAGTTTCCGAGTAGGTACTAGCACAGATCTAGCAGTCACCACGTCCTGATGTACCTGGATTTGCACACGAAATGTAGAGTGAAGTATGAGTACAACTGACCTCATGCACTCAATAAGTAACAGAACTAACCTTGGGCTAAAAGCAGTTATGAGCTCAGAAGAAGACAATTTGAATCCAATAAAATGACAACACATGTATAATGATGGCAGTAACAATAAACAACTCAGATTAACTTTCAAAATCAGCTCATTCAGGTTACAGAAAATTTAGACATATTTCAAGTGCAATAGTTAAAGCCCAACACTGATAAGAATATGTCAAGTACAACTAACATGAAGAATGGTACATCTCTATGCCTATATGTCAATATGCATATAAAATATATGATTTTACGGTGGTGTTCTCAAGTACTCACACTCTCAGAATACTCAATCTGTTTGCCAAATGCCCACACAAACCACACACACAATCACTCAGTATTGTACAGGCACTTGGCATTAATGTCCCCTACCAAAGCACGTGTGTATATATATATATATATATATATATATATATATATATATATATATATCACTGTGTCTGCGCTCACTGCTGGTATGTCAGACTCCGGAGAGGCGGATCCTACCCAAGCGCTAATATAAAGCCTATAAGGGCTGCTGTAACGTGCAGACCGATCCACATAATAATCATAAAGCCAATATGGCTTGCTGCGGCGTGCATCCCGATCCACAATAACACTCAAAACTAGGCTCTCAGGCCGACCTCATCCATTAGTCTTTCAAGACTCAGGGGCTCACAAATCTCGTACCACTCAACCCACACAATAATAACATATGATGTAACAGTGCATGATAATAGAGATTGAGATATGGTATGCAAATTAAGAATCATGACTGAGCATATAATTACAGTTAAAACGGATAACTCAAAACAGCAGAAATAACCTCAACAGTTTCTCAAGACCAAAAATGAAGCTGATCTTCGTTCGAAACACACCCGAAGCCCCCGGGACCCCATCCAAATATACCAACGGGTCCTAAAATACGATATGAACTTAGTCGAAGCCTCAAATCACCTCAAGTCACCTCAAACCACATCGAAATCACGAATCGCACCCCAATTCAAGCCTAATGAGCTAATAAACTTTCAACTTTCAAAACTAATGTCGAATCATACCAAACCAACTACGATTGACCTCAATTTTGCACACAAGTCATAAATGACACAACGGACCTACTCCAACTCCAGAACCAAAATCCGAACTTGATATCAACAAAGTCAACTCTCGGTCAAACCTCTCAACCTTCCAGACCTTCAATTTTTCCACTTTCCCGAATTCAAGCCAAAACAACCTACATACCTCCAAATAAATATCCGGACATGCTCCTAAATCCAAAATCACCATACGAAGCTATCGGAGCCATCAAAACATCATTCCGGAATCGTCTACACAAAAGTCAAACGCCGATCAACTCTTTCAACTTAAGCTTCCAACCTTGGGACTAAGTGTTCCAATTCACTCTGAAATATCCCCGCACCCAAACCAACCACCCCAGCAAGTCACATAACCCAAAAAATGTATAGAAGAAGCGATAAATAGGGAACGAAGCTACATTACACAAAACGACCGACCGGATCGTTATATAACCACATTTTGCCCCAATTGTGATTTGTTATTTAAGCTCTGTAAGTCTGTAACTTTCACCTGAACATCTCAACTGTAATTTTCTGCTCGTGTTTGCTATCCACTTTTAAATTTGTGGTTACATTGACATATAAGTAATATATGCAAGCCAATTAACCAATTGAAGTATTTTTTTCAATTATAAAGATTCTTTGTTACAGTCAAATGGACAAAAGATATTAATCCTGCATAAACTTCCCGTTTACTTATCTTGTAAGCAAAAGCCAGTGGCCGGTGACCAAAATCAAGCAGTAGGATGTATGAGATATTTCTTTCTTTCCTTCTGAAAATTTATGAAACTTGATGTTATTTGGAGATTTTCAAAAGATTTAACATGCGTTGATTTGTTTATTTGTAGACTGTAGTGCTTCCGGAACATGTCAACAAATATATAAAAATTCAATCTCTTGCAACCCAAGGACAATTAGGTGCATAAAGTATTCTGCATACACGTAACATGCAAGGACCAAGAAAAGGTCGCATAACAAGGGGTGTGATATAAACAACCTACCGATTGCTTCCACTACTTGAACCGGTGACTTATAAGTCACACAAAAATAATATTATCGTTACGCTAAGGCTCACCTTCTATTCAATCTCTTGCAACCCGACTCCAATTATTCATTTGGCACATCTCTTAACCAGTGAGGATAACAATTAGGGAAGGGAAATCCATTAGCGTAAAATATGTCAGCCACAATATCCTCCACCAGTTACTAATAAATTCGTCATGTAAAAGAAGAGTTATGCATAAGTTTATAAAAGAAAATTGACGGCGAAGTGGGAATACATGGGATGTTGAGAAGCACGTTCTGGCTACATTCCAAGTGTAGAGAACTAGGGTGTATTTAATTAACAAGGACAAAAGTAGACTAATAATATTAATCAAACCTGGGAATTTCTTCGACCTTTAGAAAGATGACTTGTAAGTTCTGATTGATATTGACCGGAAATCATTCAACTACAGATTCCTTGTTCAAAGGTGGCTAAAACTTTAGCTCGAAAACACAAAAAGCAATTAACACACTTTTATTAAAAAACAATTTTAATAGCGATTAAGCATTCCCAAAAGGACAATTCAGTGGTCACAAGGCTACCACAGCTTGGATCGCAGTGTCACAAGTTCAAGGAATTTTTTTTGCTAAATATGTGAAGAACCCAGTGAGGATCATTTATGAACAAAAAATATAGGAGAAAAGATCTTACTTTTACACGCCAAAGGTGTTTCTCCACCTTCTAAGATACACGGCACAAAAAATATATCTTAGAATCTGTTTTTGATATGGCAATAGGTTTTTTGAACAAAGCTAAGAACTGCTTCTATTTTTTTGCGTTGTCAATATGCCTAAGCTTCGTACCTTTGCTACCTTCATGAGTTTGAGATGTAAATGTTTCGACGAATTTGCCAATAGCATTGACAGCTAGAGGTAAAAACACATTCAAAATATCCTATGCGCTTATTTACAGTGACTGACATATATGCACTATCAGAATTAAAGAATTTCCAAATCTCCAGAATTGCTAATCCTATGAACAATTTGCTATATGGTGATGGGTTCTTGAATTTTGACATATACACAGATATGAAGAAAGTATTCAGGGTTCATCAAATTGTTTACCACCCATGCAAAAGGAATCTCCATCTTCGGTTCAATTCCCTGAATGCGTATGAGCTTAATCTCAGCACCATCTGACACAGAGCAGGAAACAATGCGCTCATTCAACATATCTCCACTTTGTTCCATGCTGCTCTTTTTTGTTTGTTCAAGAGATAATCTCTGTCCAACCTCAACTTCTTCTCCAGAAACGTCATCTTTTGGCAGAAGTTTTTCCCAAAAAAGCTCGGGCAGAAGCTTCGTTATAGCATCACACAAAGTGAAGCATTTACCTCCTGCAATCAAACCCATCAAGGAAAGGGAACAAAACCTTAATAATCACAACAATTTCCAGAGTGCAAATGCGGAAAGGGTTAGCTCCCCTTCGCTTTTGGGTCTTGTTTGCCCCGTCAAAGTGTGCCGAAGCCATTAATAACTACCTTCGACTCAGAATATAATCTCAACTGTTTAATCTACACAAACTTTACTAGTACAACTTGCTGAACAATAACACAAGAACCCATGCAATATTTCTTCCCAAATGACATTGGTAGTCTTCATTCCGACAGACTCTTTTTATCAAGTTCTTTATCCAAAGGACTTAGGAGGTCACAAAAGCACCAAACAGTTGAATTCTGTGAAGTCTTATTGCTCACAATCAGTTCACATCCTAAGCTTGTCTAAAGTCCACCAAAAATTAACTTTGTGCGAGAAAAGAGCAAAAGATGTAGATTAATCACATCATTCATGGTATTTAAGCAAAAATGCTAGCCTCCTACCTGACAATATTTCACCTCATAGGAAAAGGAACACTAAAGTTAACCCTGCAATGCCAGAATTTAATTACCAATGTTCTCAGTATGGTTTTGATGTTCATGAAGTCAACATAGGTTTGAGTTAGTGTGCATGCACAAATACAAAATGAAACTAAAAAAAAATTATAGCCAAATTTATTACCATCTCCATGAATCTCAACAGGTCTGTTTATGTAAGAGAGTTTGTCCCAACTTTCAACTGCAGGTGCATCTTGCAAGTCACCAAAATCCTCGTTGATAGTCCTAACATACAGTCGAACCGGTATTCTACCTGAATACAACAAAACAGAAGATAATTTGTATGGCAGTAACAAGTTTATAAGTTTAAGAAGGAGCATATCTGTTTGTTCATCTCCCAAAAAGATAAGCAGCAAGAATGCATGAACAAAAACTCCCTCCCCCACCCCCCACCTCCCAACAGAAAAGGAGATTATTACTGACATACTGATGCATAGTGTGGGGATGTCAAGATGAAAAGCAGTGAACATAACATCCTGTACATATTGTAGGCATGTCAAGATTGAGGGAAGCAAGTTGTGTTTCCAGAACATAGAACAGAAATCACATTTTGAAAGCTTTGCAAAAAGTACCACCTGCTAAAACACAATTATATGAAACAGTATTTTTCTTTGTCTAAAAGCAGAGTACTAGGAATTACTACACGTTTCAATGTATTCTACTTCTAGAATAAATTCAGAATCCATTCATTTGACAGGTCATGGGGTAAATGTGATAGACTTTAAAAGATACTACAGTCCGTTACCTGTTGTAAAAGAAAGCAAGAGAGAGAAATCAATTAGCTCCATCCACGTATGATCAGTTTGGCCACAATTTTTACTCAAGATGTGTATATCTATCATCTAAACATAGTATCCTAATTCAGATAACTTGCAGGTTTTAACTCATCAGTGTCAAATGGACTAGGGTATATGAACAATCCATTAGGGGTACCATACACCATGCAACCTATTGATGTGCCCATAAAATAAAGGTCCATACTTATCCAAAAGCTGCTTATTTCCCTTCAGGGCCAAGTTTCCACTTTCATTATAATGTGTATCACATATCAGAGAAAAGAGAATGAAGAGCATCATAGTTTATTCCCATTTCAGGAGCACTTTCTTCATGCATATTATGCTCGCTTTGTAACTTCTATATTGTATCCTCTGGATGCCCATTAACAAAAGTCTGTCTTAATTAAAAGAGATGTTCATTGAACCTCGTCGGACTGATCTTACTTGACCCCCAATGTGATGAATACTAGAATTCTTGAAACAAGAACAAAAACCAAAAGTTGATCAGGAAAGGCACCATCTAGTGAACAATTTCTCCAAAATGGAAGATTTCTAAACAAGTTTATTTGACCACATTCTCTTTATGAGATTAGGTAGATCTTCAGCAAGCTCACCAGTGCCGCACAACAGCACACGCAAGTTGCTTCAGCGAGCTCACCAGTGCCGCATAAAGAAAACATGTCATGGACAAACAATCACATTTCACCCCTTTAACCAGAAATTGGAACAAATAATTTCTCTGGCACAGTTCACCTAAATGATAAGAAAATTATAGAAAAGGATGATTAAATTACAAGCCACAACATTTGGGATTAAACTATCAATTACATTGTTTTATCTTGGACTAAAAGACCAAGTCATGAACAAAGATTTTTTGATAAGTAGGTGACTAAGATTTGAAAGTGCCTTGACATGTGTAGCGATTTAAACAGCTGAACTCTTATCATGAAGGGCAAATGAAATTTTGAAACACGAATAAAGCGACTTCCCTCCACTATGCACTAGGGCAAGCTCCTCTAACATGCCCTGGTCCTAAGTTAATCTCTCCCACTAGCTAGAGCCCTCAAATTAGAACTTCATCATTGCCAAGCTATGGAGCAACACTTATTACTCAGCAGTTCAACTTAGCTACTTCCAATTCTCCAAATACATCCAATTAAAAGAAATTAGAACAGAAGTTTTTGACTAACTTATTCAAAGGAAGGGGAGCGAGAGAGTTTTGGTGTGTGTGCCAAATGAGCTTCCACAGTGTTAACATATTCTGTAGGCTAAACTGACTACATACACATGTAACTCACCTGTTTTTGCTGGTCCTGTGCCATCTGCATTTTGAGTGCTTTCCGGTGATTTAGGAAAGGAAGAGCTAAGTTGTATTGAAAAATCATCCATCACTAGGCCAAGTTTAAGCTTAGACGAGATTCGGAGATAAGCTTCTAAATTACCTGATAGATCGAACACAGTACAGTGAGTGATCTAAACATAGATAACAATAAGATTGCCTAGAAAGATGAAACCCTCCATGAAACAGTCCCCTAGCACTGTGTGTGTATGACACTGGTGAAAATGACAATAGCCATGTGAGAAATGAACGAAGAACCCCATATTATAAACCCTGCAATTAAGATGCATACCATCCATAATGGAGCGCCAGAGTTCTAATTGATCAGGTTGGGACATATTCATTACATTCTTGCAGTTCCCATTGATTATGTATGCTGCCTGCAGATCAGCCAATAGAAATATCAGAAAGTAAACAACAAGTCCAATATAGTGAGACCTTATTTCTAAAGCCAAACCCCACCACCAATCCCCTGTGATTCACAGCTCTTACAGCCAGCGTAATCCTCTATTCATGGAGCACTCCAGTGGATGCATTTGAAATGAATTGATTATCAACCCCTACCAT
>MCJB01029386.1:0-16004 GCA_002018475.1 Nicotiana obtusifolia | reverse complement strand
CCCCAAAAAAGATTCACATCTCTGACAACCAACATTGTCAGCTGTTCATGGAGAATTTGCATATTATAAACCAGAAGATGCATTTGGAATGAATAGTTAATAATTTAGCTTCCTTAAAGACTTAAACATGATAAAAAAATATACAATCAACTGTATGTAAATTAACCTAACTTCATAGACTCACTAGCAATTAGATACGTCTAACACCAAAATGGCGCAGCACCAGTATGACACCAGAGAATGAGGCAGGATCATACTTTTACAAGCCACATTGTCACTTGTAACATACAAGAAAGAAAGTTAACAGTGCAGAAGCAAACAAAAGAAACTATACCTAACCTCTTTTAGTGAATTGATAAAACTCCACTTTGCACTATCTTCGCCTTCACAAGGTGTTAAAATATTTCCAGGATATCCTCTAAAATGTACCTGCAGAGAGAGTGCATGAAGGTGTCTCCATTAAAGTGAGATTGATGATAATATAGTAACTTGTTTTATTAAGCAATGCATGGTAAAACAATATAAAAATTTAAGTTCCAAGTAAGTAAGGTAGTTCGACCTCTATCGTCAAAACCAAAACAATACCGATGATATTTTGGCCACCTTATGCTTTGATGCACTCACAGAACTAATTAAAATATATCATTTCTTGCATTAAAGTAATCATTCAAATGATCTTTCTTCCATAGATGAATTTAATGAAGTATCATGGATCCTACTTCATTCCATGTTCCATATGTATATTTGTAACACCTAAGGCTAATACTTTTTGAAATGAAGTCCTATGATTAATTACTAAACAGAAAAGTAGTTGTAAGTTCCACATTCCAGATATTGCTTTCACATATCTAATTCATTGTAATTTGATGTTGTTACCTTTCAAGATTGTTGAATATGTTGGTTTCCACTTTAATGTCATTTTTTGAATTAGACAGGGCAAAACATACTAAAACCATAAGATAAATAGAACCTATTTTTTAGAATTCTTACTAGAAATTATCTTATAATTTATTTATTTTTTGATAATGGTAACAAAAAATTATCTTAGCTAAATTGATGCTAGTATATTAGGATAAGCTACAGTATAATAAATCTAATAATTAACTGCCTCCAAAAATTATTAAGTACTAAAGAGTAACTCAAACAATCAAGCAACTGCACCTCAATTTCGAACTACTTGGCTCGGCTATATGACCTACTTACATTCATTCTGTTGAACCCGGCCCATTTTGCTCCAATACTATCAAATAATTTGTCTATTAAGGCACATTAGGGTTCTCAAACGTTAGAGGAATTCTGTCTCACGCTCTCCCCATATTGACACACAAATTTCTAACCAGACTAAACGACTCCTGACAAATATCAGACCTAATGAATGTGTAACAACAGCTAAGTCTTAATTCCCACTATTTGGTATCATCTATATGAATCCTTTGCTTTTATTATGAATATTATTAACTAAATCTGAATTGATTTCAAGCGACTTTAGATTTTGAAACAAATCTCTCCACGATTTTAATCTAGATTGCCCCATTAACATCTTCAACCACCCAATATGACACCAACAGACCAGATAATTTGGAGGTTTACGTAGGACATGACCAAACTATAGAAATATATTGCCTAATTTATCATCTTGAATTTGATTTAGACTTTATGTTTTAGATTCATGTCATTAACATGCATGACAAGGACAACTGAGACCAGTTGCACATCACTTTCCAATGTATGCAACCTGTACAACTTCACAACCTTAATCCACAGACCACATTAATGAATTCAACAAACAAATTAATAATCAAATGAATATACTATAAGGGAAACTTAGGGTCGATTGGTATGGAAGGAAAGGTATATAAAGTAATTTAGTTTACTATAACTTAAAGGGAACTATGTTTTTACCTTACTCTTTCCTTTCCTCCTATTACTCGAACCAATCTAAGTGTCATAATACGCACAAATTGTATTGAGCTACTGGGCTTATATGATCTACCAATAAAATGCAAGGAGTCATTGATCTAAATGGATCTGAAATCTTTGAGAATATAATATGGTGGAGAGTATATTCATGCCCAGCAATCTCTTATTCAGTAGTTATACATATTCCCATCCTTGCCATGCTTAGAACTATCTAAACATTAGAGTATTTTTGGCACAAAACCATGGGAGAGGAGAAAGGTGACGGTTTGCAATCTTAGCTTTGTAAGAGACAAAAAGGGTTTATCTTTCTTCAAACGATGAGCAAATAGCTTCAACCTCCGTTTTCTCGTAAGCAAAAAAGGAAGTAAAAGAGAATGTAGTAGCTTGCAAATTTAGTTCATTAAGACACTAAAATAGACTTCATATATTGGTACCAATCACTCTAATTCTTCCTCAATTTAGTGGAGAAGATGAACCTTTGAAAAAAATGATGTCATGGGTTGCATTCCTCCTCTTCCACTTATTATTTACTTCCTAGATCTTATAAAATCAAGTTAAGTTACCAATTTTCACTACCCTTCCCCTGGAAAGTCCAGCAAAGATGGTGTTACTTTCAGCTGATAGTTCCTCATAGCTTAAAGCAAAATACATCGACATACCGTCAGATTCCAAGGACGTTCAGGTTCTGCACAAAGAAGATCAAAGAGTACCCCAGTTGGTATATACCTGCATCAAGAATGCAAATATCCATAAGAACAAATTGTTAATCGCACAACAAAACTAATTTAAGGGCAGTCAAACACACATAAATACACTTAAATGAGGAAAACTAGAAAAGCTGACAAAAAACGTTTTCCCAACTTTATATCACCCTCTCTAGATTCTTCAAATTTATTCAAGAAAACCTTCCAGAATGAATAAGTCAATTCAAGATCATCAACTGCTATACCATCCGAGATGCAGATAATGTCCTAAGGCTACCATCAACAGATATCAACAGAAAAAAGAGAAAGTGATACATGACTGATTCATATTGTGAAAACAAATGAGATAGCTGAATGGTATGATACGGGACCAAGAAAAGACAAGAACGAAATAATGGATGGTGAGATATGGAACCAAGAAAGCTGTAAGACAAGAACAAGATGAACTGAAACAAAGACTATAGTATATTTCTGGAGCATATGCTACTTGAACGAGAAAAACATCAGATACATGTTTAATATAGAACAAAGAAATCCACATCCGTTGGGAATGAAGTCATTAATGTCATCTATGTACCACAATTTATCTCGAGCACAAGAATATACTTGAACAACACAGCAGTTCTACTCCAAGATTATGCTAAAATAAACTGATTGGCATGAGGGTATTGCGTACCATTTGAGAGGCAAGCCTTTGTACTCAAACCATACGGTATCTACACCAGGAGGAAGTGAATTACTGAAGAAAGGTTTTATTTTTGTTCCTAAAAGAGGCAGGTAACCTATTCGAGGAGCTAAAATCTGCAATATAAAACACCATCAAATACATAAATTAGCTAGTGTAGATCGAATATAAATACACACAAACACACACATTCAAAGCTTCTGCATTGGGGTAATGCTTTCATTTATGTCTGTAATAGCCACGAGACAGCAGTAAATTAAGTAGCTGCAGAGGATCACTGATTTCACGGTCACGGTGTTCAGGATTAGGTATGACATGGATGATAAGATTCGACTCATGACGAAACAGATTGAAACCAACTGAACACACCGGTTCTCATAGGCAATGATTGATCTTCTTTAAACCAGGAAGAAATTTGACGAGTATGGTCAACTGGAAGTAAGTTAGCAAATACTATCCAAACCAAGCTGTGCTCAATTCTCAAAAAGCAGCTATATTTTTGTTTGGGAACTCTAGGAGAAAATTATTTCTATTTTAATGCAGAATCACATGTACATCAGGAGTAGCAAAGAAAGAAAATCTACTTGCTTCCTAAAAACTAGGTTTTGCTATTACCCAAAGACTAATGTAAACCACAAATCCCAGAACCTCAAAAAGTGCAGCCCGGTGCACTAAGCTCCAGCTATATGCTGAGTCCGGGAAAGGGTCGGACCACATTGAGTTTTTGTACGCAGTCTTACCTTGCATTTCTCTTGCATGTTTCCGCAATTTGAACCCGTGACCTCCAGGTCACATGGCGGCAACTTTTACCGTTGTGCTAAGGTTCCCCTTTACATTAGACAAAAATTATCAGCCCTCAACATTACTCTGCAATGCCACAATTCACTAGTGAATTCAGCTTAAAACTTTCTTTCTTCTTCCCAACCGATCAACAGTGATTGCCCCCATGTCTTCAACCCTTGATACATAGGTTGGAGGTGGTGGGGTGTTATCACCAAACCATCATATCGTAAATTCAGCTTAAAACTTTATTTCCCCCTTCCAATGGTTCAACGGAGATTCACTACTTACCCCAGCGTAACGCATGATCCAGCCTGAGCTGGACGCACTTTTTACCACTAAACCAATCTTCGGCTATCAGTTCAGACAAACTCTATCCCCTTCCCAATGAATCATCAGGGATTCTCCACTCACTTGTCAATACAGCTTCAGCTTTAGTAAATATTCTTAGCATTGGCACATTTGGAAACTTATACTATTAATTTTAATTACAGATTCAAAAATTTGATTCATTAAAAACCAAACCCAGGCACATTCATCAAAGCAAGAATATTTCGTGTAATAACAAAATAGGGCAAAAATGGAAAAGGGGAGTACCAGAGCAGGGGAAGGAGGAGGGAGAGTAGTGACTTCGGATTCGTGAAGGTGAATCTGCAGTGGAATTGCTCCTTCCCATACGTATTTCTGTGCTTCAGTTCCTCCCATTATTATCTTCTCTTCTCACCTCTCTTCTCTACAAAGAGTCGAAGAACTTTCGCTTTCTTCTTTCTTTTTATTCAAATAGCAGCAATCAATCACCGATGCCGTGAAGTCATGGTGAAGCTGAGATTTAACAATTGGAATTGGTGTGGTGCCACTAATTTTATAATTGTGTGTGTAAGACTTGAAGTTACACGCATACTGAATTGAGCCCATTCAGGTGCAGGCTGAACCAGATGGCAACTTGGGCAAAGTGCACAAATAGCCGATTTTAGTGATGAAGTACACGAAAAGCTCTTATGGTTGTCTTATTTGCATAACTTTAAGTTTAATATGTATTGCTCCTCGTTTATTTCGTGCGCAATATTTTTAACTTTTAACCTTAAAATTATGTTTATGAGAAAACTAGGATTAAAAGTTATAAATCGCCCCAAAATATATTATATTTTGTAGATTTTAGGATGCTATTTAAAATACAATCAAAACTTATAAAGTATTTAAAATTTAACTATCTCAAGAAGTTTCAATTGAACTATCAAAATCAACTTCAAACCTCAGGTTTGAAGTTTTAGTGCCACCTTCCTGCGGAATTTAGGCTCTCGTCATCTTTTTCCATAGTAGTCATCCAGCAAGAAAGGGAAAGACCACTTAGCGCAGTGGAATAGGAAAAAGAGCGTCGAGCACAGCTTTCGTGTCACCAGAAATCCTTTTTCGTTTATTGGGAGACTGAATGAAAAAGGCTTTGTCAAGCAGGCATGATTGTCACGTCGATTAGTAATTCAAAACTTTAAGTGAAAGTTTAAAAACCTCCCTTCAAAACTTTTAAGTGAAAGTTTAAAAACCTCCATTCAAAACTTTGAAATTTTGAATCATTATTCTTGAACTTTATGATCTGAATTAAGAAGCAGTTTAAAATTTGTACCATATGGCTAATTTTAAATATATTATAAAAATTGATTATATTTAAATAACATATCTAAAAGCGACTACTTGATGCTATTTCTACAACGGAAGGATACCTAATAAATTAATTATGATTTACTACTTATATCCATATGGAGACATAGTAATGAAAAGTTTACACTAGTAAAACAATTTAACATGATACTGAAGCTAACTTATTTTTCTTATTTTTTGAATTCCTAATCCTACTTATTAGTGATAATAGTATATAATTATTTTTTTAAATGACATGATAGTTAAATAAACTTTTACACTATTTGCATATAAAGTTAAATTCAATAATTTAAAAAAATTTGTTCTTAAGAAGCTTTGTAGATTTTATAGTCTAGTGGTACATGTGTATCCTCGTAAGTGTAGTTGATTTTGTTGTTCCCTTTTTTCCTTTATCCTCGTAAGTGTAGTTGATTTTGTTGTTCTCTTTTTTCCTTTCACTTTTCCTGATGCAATAGATATTTTCTGAGAAATTAAGGTTGTACCTGTTTAAATTTAAAACACTATCAACAATGTTATGATTAATTTCTTGGTAATCCTTCATAAGACCTTTCATTGAATTTGTCTTATCATTCATGTTACAGCAATTAGGTAACATTGGTTTGTACTTTGTTATAATTCTTCGAATATTGTTTGATACTTTCATATAGCCAACATCAACTAGTTTGAGACGGAAGGATAAGGATAATAGTAATAGTTGTTATTATTGTATTATTTGATACTTTCCTTGAGGTCTAGTGTTTGTAATCAGTCATGACAATAATTTTGACACTTAGTTGAACACAACAATTTTACCAGCACTTAATATATGTTTCAGCTATATTTGTGTGGGTAAAAAGTAATAAATACAAAAATCAACAAATTTAAAATTTTGAATTCATAATTTAAAAAATATAGATTGAACCCATTAATTTTAAGTTGTGATTCAGTCTTTGCCTATGTGACAATCTTCAGGTGTTTCAGATACATTTACCCGTAGTAAATACTAACTTATAAGAAGGGGCAGATGTAGTGTTCTACCGGCGTGTTTAATTGAATCCATAAACTTTGATGTGGAGTAAAAATTTATATGTATTTATTAAAATTACAAAAATAGTAGATATGAACCCATAACTTTAAAAATATAATGAGTTCAATGCTAAAAACCTTAAAAGTTGAACCCATGGTGTTTAAATCCTAGACTCTGTTATAAGCCAAGTAAATTAGTAAATTTCGTTATGTCATTTGACAACAAGATTTTAGTCCGTTCATATATGTTTTATTAATTTACTTTCTTTGCATAATACATAGGAGTATTTGCTTCTAATTTTTTATTTATTTTCTTTTTTTTACAAACGTAAGCTTCTTATTTTGTTGATCTTCTAGTTACTTGCTAATCCCCTCCCTCCCCAAGCCACGGACGTGTTAAAGATGAGCCTTGAAGAATAAATGAAAATGGAAAAATAATGAGGAAGGTCAATCTTACATTTGTGGTGCGATGTTATTTATTTGGAGGTATCTTAGCTCATTCAGAAGGATTTGACATGAAGTTTCGTCTTGAAGCTGTTGTCATGATTCACACATTCAATTCCTTTCTCTGTTTTTGGACTTAAAAGGTATATTTTCAAGTATTCAGGCGGACCTATGGTTTATGTTGAGGGTCGATCATCGAACTCCGTAAACTTGAGCAGAAATTTTGTATATGTGTATATATACCTTGAATTTGGTTGATATAAATCACTTGGCACCCTTAACGCTAAAAGCCATTAGAGGGTACTGATTGAACGTAATATTGTGTCCTTGTCGCATTAAATTCCCGGATCCGCCTCTGTCTACGGTCAAGCTGTCATTCATACATTTCTTAAATTTTGTAGGTCGTTGCTGATATGATGCCTGACCTTCCAAATGTTGGTGTTGAGAGAGTTAAGGAATTCTTTGAAAGTCCTTCATTTAGGGCAGATGGACTTAAAATTTATCCAACCCAACCCTTGTTATTCGTGGCACAGAGCAGCTTGTAGACATTGTTGCAAGGATTCTTTCAATGGTGCCACCTTGTTTACAGGGTTCAACGTGATAACCCTATGCCTCTGGTGACTTCTGGAGTTGAGAAAGGTAATCTCCGAGAATTGACTTAATTAGCTCGAATGGATGATCTTGGCTTGAAATGCCGAGATGTACGAACACGGGAAGCTGGGATCCAGGTAATATAATTTTATACTCATCCACTTTCTTGCATTTCATCCAGTGTGGTCTCAAAATTCAAATCTTTTGATCGACATAACATACTAGGACATCCATCACAAGATAAGGTCAGTAAGATAATGTTTACACCAAAACTAAAACAAACGAGGTAAATAGGGAAGTCTAATGAAGACCGAAAACTTCGCCGCTGAATAGATGGCCACAAGCAGATTTTTCGCAAAATCAGAGTTCTATTTCCTTCAAGTGGCAACTACCTCCTCCAATGACGTTTCAGATAATAACATACAACAGCAATCACACAACTTGGGAGGCAAATCTAGGATTTGAACTTTATGAGCTCGAGTTCGAACTCTATAATAGTCTGTTTGAGTTATTGAGTTCGAAATCTATTATATGTACTAATATAGTGAATCTTTTAATACATGTACAAGGTCAGAGCTAAAGCTATTGGGTTCGGATGAAACCATATCTATTACACCACATCCGCCACTGCACAGCTTTGCACTCTTAATATAAAGATGGCAGTCGCCTGCCCAACATGCACAAGCACAAAAGTGCCCTAACATTGCCACCCAATTTCAGCCAATCCTAAGCTCAGCAACAGAGACAATTCTAGTAGACTTCTATGATTCAAACTGCTTGCCTTGAAAGGTCTGACCAAAATTCCAGTTCTTGGGAGCAACATTATAAGATGTCAATGTGACCCCATCACTACTAGTAATCTCAAAAGAAAGTGGCTGATTCTTCAGATCAGCATTGATGTGCCAGTTTTGGCCCCAATTCCTACCCATAGAAAGCCATCCTGTTCTGGAACCCTTAATTTTTGCTGCCACTATATCACCTGCGCCTGCAACATTACTGATTAGAACTGACAAGAATATTCCAGCACCATCGAGAGTGAACCGAACTCCTCCTTCCTTTCTGCACTTTATTCTATTGGAAATTATGAAGAAAACAGTCATATATCCATAAACTGACAGTTCAAAGCAGAAAGAACTAAAGTATTACCACAAAATTGCACTTCCCAAAAATAAGGAAAATATACAAAAAACTGGCACATATATGGCGTCTTGTTGCGATTTAAATCTAAGGAAGAACTGTCGCAAGACTAGAAGTGGATGAACACCAAATATTACATAGAGAGAAGAGACACCTGAAGGTGGATAGCTCATACATTTGGTAAATTCAGTGTTAGATCTTTTTATACGGTGTAATTAGAAGGGGGACAGAAGAATTGATAATTTTGGTGGCAAAAGTTGAGAAATTTGGGAGGCCTGGTGTTTTATTCTAGCAGCAGACAACTTGAAGAGAAGGAAGATTCTTACCACTTGGTACTTTATATGCACAGTGGCAGGTGAACAGGTTGATTATCTATGGGCGCTGGTATTTTATTTAGCAGCAGACAACTTGAACAAAAAAGAAGATTCAAACCAGCTGGTACCTTATACGCGAGAAGACAGGTTAGCAGGTCGATTGTCAGCTGGTGCATCGTTAGATAGCGACGTAGCTGCTCTCTGTGCTGCTCAATTTTTTTATGAGCTGCGTAATACTAAGACTACAAATGACCTGTTGTGGAGCTAGAAGATAGAGGTAAGAGTTGTTGAGGATAAGGCATTTGCAGTCCATTTAAATGCCCTAATGTGGACTATATGGAGAGATAGAAACCAGTGCCTCTTAACATCTGGGGAACCCCCTAATCCAGTTTTTAAATATTTTATTATTTATTTTTCTACTTTTGGAGCTCGAAGTGTATACCAACTTGTATTCATGATTAGACGAGTCACGAGTTTTACCACAGTAATACTTTTTAACATGAATGAGTCCTCTTATGCATGGGGGTTTTGCCTTTTTTTAATTTCGTTTTTAGGCTATAAGGTTGTAGAAACGTACTAGATAATGTTAGTTGTTGAAGAATGCAAATGCAGGAATTCTCATCATAAAATTCTTACCACAAACATATACTGCAGATGGCACATGCAGTGCTGAAATTCAATATAATGTTAATACTCAGTTACGTATGAACCTAAACTCATCAAATTAGCTTTCCTGATCAAACATTCCTGAAGACCTTTTTATGTAACTTTAAAGCAAAATGTCAAAAGAAAGATCATACAGCTTGAAAGCTTTCCAGAGATCCTGAGAGGTTACAAATTTCCACCTCATTAGGGGAGGAATCAAATTGACATTTCAATGTGACATTACTCTTTCAACACGAGAATGTTCCAGACATTATGGAAGTTCTTCATAATACCCGACGAAACCAAGCCTATCCTACATGACTTGGGGGTGCATGTGGGAAACACACCAGATTAGGCCAATTAACACAGATGCATTGACTACAACTATGGCGGAGAAAGATAAGTTGGCTGGTATTCCCGTTTCGACTTTTGGGTTTACACTAAGCAGTTAGCACATCTCTACAAGAGAAAGCGGGGTTAAGTTACCTAGATCAAGTTACTAACTTTCTGTTCCGATTCAATGACTTATTAGTTTAACTTTTTTTTGTGTGTGTGTGTGTATCATACATTTATTAGTTGTATCTCATTCATACCCCTACTCTAATCCATATTCCCAAATCCAAAGATTTAGATGATGAAGACTCAGACTTCTAAATTTGGACTCATATCGGATTCCTGTACCTGCATACACGTAATATAGATTTCTCCAAATCTATGTTATCACAATCCATGACCATATGTACTCTGACTTTAGAAGCTACACTTTATAAAAGTACTTCCATTTATAATGGTGCAGGAGGAAGTGTTCATATTATGGGCCAAGTCACTAGACATCATAGAGTAATCTGCTGATTGATACCCTCGAGCTTTCCTCCAAATCACACTGATGCAACAGTGCAATAAAGCTGTTTCTTATAAAAAGGAAATGGCTGATTCAACTAGTTAACTTTTCTTGTCAACGTAGTACTAGCTAATTATGATATGCAGGTAATCTATAAACAGTTTACTCTTCCCAATTCCCACCCAACACTCCACTTTTACGATATCTAATTTGGTTTCTACCTCTTAAAGGATCCGTTAGATTATCCTGATATACCATAAAAATCATTCGCAACGAATTCTCAAATTGCGTCTGCTCCCTAGCAATTATTTGACTACAATTTCATCCAAACCTTCCCCAATCTCTCCAAGAGTATAGTTGCCCAAATCCAGCCCTTGAAGTCATGATCATGCATGAATATTTGATCTTTGTATAATTTGCTCACACTACACCTGCCAAGGTAAGACAATAGCAAGAAGCTAAAATGTACCTTTTCTATGCTGGTCAAAACCTATGCTGCTGTATTTTTTGCTAATGCCTGTCACTGAGTCTGAACTTTAAGTTCTTTCATACAAGGAACTAGAAGATTTTACTGATAAATTTTTCCACAGGCAGTGGCATATAAATATAAATGGATATTCAAACTAACTCACACAGACATATAATGCATATCCTTCAGCAAATACCTCTACATTTCATGCTACTTGTACATTCTAGGCATGCTTTGGATCGTGTAGAATGTCTAATATTTGGCATCGGCGCAGTCATTTATCTCTGCATTGATTGTTATCAATGTTTGCGAAAGTTTTACCATAGATCTCGGGGAAAAGGCATTAAAACACGCCAGAGTTGTCTCGAATTATCAGTTACACACTTATACTTTGCAACCTTCCTATGATCCCGTGGACTTTTTGAAGGGAAATAGTTACCACTCTAAACTTGACAACAAAATCCTGCGCAGATATTGTATATGCTCGCTGCCGTGTGTATATTTCTTAATTCTTTAGTCGTTTCTCCTTTTTCTTTTCCTTTTTTCCTTTTTATTCTTATTCTGTTACATTTTCTTTCTTTATATTTTTTATGTTTCGTCCCTTTCTTCTTATTCAATTTTTCCAACCTTAGTCACTGGCTAATTAGTCCAGGGGTGCATGCAAACTTGCTCGAACTATTAAAAAAAAAAAAGGGAGAGCGCGAATTACTCCAGCTGCACGTACCTGCGATATTGAATGGGCATATTGGAAGCTTTCCAAATAGCAATTTTCTCAAAGGCTTCAATGGGCAACACAAAATGTGCAGTAGGAGGGTTACAATGGCCCCCACCATCTGGTTCAAACCCATAATTGGGAGCACAAAAATTCGTCGCCGTCACAATAATTGATGTACCGGGAATGCACCACCGCAGGTCCTCCACACACACGACTTGAAAGCACGCACCGCAGATCTGACCCCGGTCAAACAGCACAGTGCTAAGACCAGCTGTGGATTTGCCGTAGCCGTTTCTTTCCAAATCCCCGTACCCGCACGCGCCGCCCACAACATCACGTGGGTCCGCAGCCGCGTAGTAGGTGGCCCGTGCTGGTCGCCACTCTGTGGTGGTGGAAGATGGAGACCAATTATAGTGGGAATGGGCGAACGACGTCGTCGAACGGAGTGTGAATGCTACTAAGAATAGTAGCACTAGCATATCTGAGAGAGTGGGAATTGAACGAGTATTTGCTCAAATTGCTAAAATGGAGGTGGATGATTTTAATATACTTGGGATTCTGGAAATAATCAATAATGTGAACATGGTAAAGCCTATCACTTTTCTACAGATTGTTTTTGTTGAAGTTAATAGGAGCATTAGCAGCTGTTAGTGGAGTTTTGGAGTAAAGAAAAGTGAAGCACAGTGGGGTCATTGGCTCCTTTTTTGAACTTTTGAAAGTTGCCGTTTTTCAATTCTCAGCTTGGCGTCTTGGACTGCTAGAATTTAAGCTTTTCTATTTTTTAGCCATCTCAATTCCAGTGTACCCAAAAGCCCGATCGTCAGGCTTTTTGGACTCTTTCTAATTCTCTCGTCCTTTCTCATGAAAAGCAAATCCGGTAATCTCTTTGTTAACTTATTGTTTTTGGGCAGACAGTGGCTTATCAGGCTGCTGGCATCACGAATAGGAGAAACAAAATCATGGCGATGTATATTTAAGTGATCATATTTGAGGCTGCTAGCATAACAAAATGCTCCACCACGCATATTCATAGAACTATATAGTAGCGATACATAGATGGCATTTGGATTAATTCAAAAGTTAGTCAAATTAGCTTCTAAACACTTTTTTATTTAGAAACCATTACAACATCTATACCCGTTTTTGAGGTTATAACTGAACTTATACCCACTTTGCACAAAATTTTGCAATTCTACTCACTTTAGGATCTACTTCAAGCTTATCGGGTATGATGTTTAAAAAAATTAGACTGAAGTGCAATGCACTCGAGGCCAATTAAGTTTAAAGTGCAAAAGTTACACTTAAGATGTACTTAAGGCCAAATGGGCCTGAAGTGCAATAAATATTTTCATGCACTTAAGGTCAAATAGGTCTGAAGTGAAAAAATTGCATTTCAGATGCACTTAAAGGATAAATAGGTCTGAAGTGCAATCAATATTTTCATGCACTTAAGGTCAAATAGGTCTGAAGTGAAAAAATTAAATTTCAGATGTACTTAAGGCCAAATAGGTCTGAAGTGAAAAAAATTACATTTCAGATGTACTTAAGTCCAAATAGGTCTAAAGTGTACCCAATATTTTCATGCCCTTAAGGCCACGTAGGTCTAAAGTGCAACTAATGTTTTCATGCACTTAAAACCGCGTAGGCCTGAAGTGTAAATTACTAGAAACAGAAATTTGTTCTTCGAATTTCAACTATCTAATACACGATTTAATATCCAAATCTTCTCCAAATAAGCTCAAATTTAAAACATAACCTCCAAATATCATCAAGAGCAACCCAATCATCAATTTGTCAAAACAACAATAAATCTAACAAACCCATTTTGCAATTAAGTAAAAGAAGAAACCATAAGCAGTAGTAAAAATAAAGCGCCACAAATGCTCACTATTGTAAAATACCATAAACTATCTTAAAATATGCTCACAAATACCATATGAATTCACCGTCACCTTTATTTTCACATCGAAGTCGAAGAAGAAGAAGAAGAAGAAGAAGAAGGACGAGAAGGAAAAGGCTTGAAGTTATCCAAACTTTGAGTACTAGTTAAAAAAAATAAGTATAGGTTAAATGAGGGCGATCAAATAGGACACCTTGTGCAATTTTTACAGTACTGTCAGTCCATGGTACGTTTTTTTCTTTTATTATGACGTTCCAAGTGTTTAACATCACTTCATTTTTATATAATCATATTTTTCAATAGTTCATAGTTATTAGAAAATTAATTTCTTAACTATTATTCTACTATTTTTCCATAATCATCGAGAAAATATATAAGTCAAATTTACATAGTAGAATCTGTATCTATCAGATACAGGCATATTGGGACATAATTCTACAAAAAAGAAAATGCAAAGAGACATAAATTTTTTCCCTTCTAATAGAACGGAATTATGAATAGTAGTCGAATGAAAGACTTTTTAATAGCAATAGGATTAGAACCTTAGTATAAAGTGATAGCACTGTCAAAACTATCGGACTACAACTAATAGCTTATTTGGCTAATAGCTTGTTTTGGCCAAGCTTTTAAAATTAATTTATTTTGATAAGTAATTATTTTTAAAAGATTTTTTTCAAAAGTATTTTTGGTGAGAAATAGTTTGTGTTTAGCTATTTAATTTAAAAAGCACTTCCGAGCAGCAATTAGTATTTGACCAAGCTTTTAAAAAGTGTTTCTAAGTGTATTTTTCTCAAAAGTGTTTTTCAAAAAAATATTTTAGAAAGAAGTTACTTTTTTCTGCTTCTATTCAAAAACACTTTTTTTTCTTCTAAAAATTTGGTCAAATACTTTAACTTTTAAAAAAAATACTATATTTAAAAAAAGTTTCGGAGATAGACGAAAATGAGTATGAGTCGACAGTTGATTGTTTCTCCCGCTCTCCTTTTTTTGGGAACTCAAACAAGCAAAAAAGGAAAAATTGGTCCATCCTCATTTATAAGTTCCTTCAATTTTCTCCAATTTTAGATGGAACAACAAGTGAAGCTATTTACTAGTACAAATCTGAGACGCACATGTTTCAAGTGTAAAATAAAATTTATATAATAAAGGATTAAAATTACCCCTAAACTATTGGAATTAGTATAAAAATATCATCCGTCTACTATTAAACCAAAAATATCCTCACTGTTAATTTTGTAAACCTTTTTTGCCCTTAGAACTAACAACCACACGCTATTAAAACAATTAAAATTATTTGATACGTGGCATCATGATAATTGGCAAAAAATACATGTTTTGAGTATATTTACGTTCCATATCCTATGTGATTGGCGGAAGATTTACCTGGTTATTGGATGAGAATTATGCTCACAGTGTATTTCTATTGTGTAGGAACGTGCTCGGATGGAATTTGACAAAAAGAGTATGATTTAGCGCGAAAGGTAGGGAAGAAAAAAGAAAAAGATTAAAGTTCAGGCTCGTTGGAGGTTCGTGCGTCGCGGGAGAGATGCACAAGCTAGAAAGGTCAGCTTTATCATAAAACCGTAACTTGAAGCCCACTGTGCTGATGAGTGTGAGAAAAGAAGAGGAAATTCTGGCCTCGTCTAAGGGTCTCGAGTCGCGTGAGACCCAAACGTGCGTCCAGTAATTTTTGTTCGAAGTTGGATCGGTTTGGACGATTTCCTACCGCCCTAGGTCACATATAAATAAGGCTGTCATCTGGACCGGGCCTGGGCCAAACGGGCCTGACGGGCCATATGTAAAGGACCGGCCGGCTACGGGCTTAAGCCCACATGGTCCTGGGCTAAATGGGCCGGCCTGCGGGCCTAACGGGCCTAAATGGTTTCGGATAAATTTTTTATTTTTTTATCTAGAGAAATTTCTTGTAAACTATATATGCATATACTAATATAGATTGCATATATCTATATATATATATATATATATATATATAGTATATATTGTACATATATACTGCCCCAAAACTTTCCCTTTTTACCTATCCCTCTTTTCTCCATTACATACATATAAACTATCTAATACATATAAACTCTATATATATATATATATATATATATATATATATATATTATATATATATATTGTATATATATATATATATATATATATATATATATATACACATACATATATATATA